>KL281783.1:2637-13741 GCA_000699545.1 Podiceps cristatus
ATTTGATGATGCAAAGGGCTTCAAGAGAGATCCAGAAGAGACTACAGAAACGTGTGTCTGTATAAGGATGAGCCTCAGCATGCTGAGGACAAAGGACACTTTTCCTTGGACCCAGACTCTGTCTTACTACGAGAATATTAAAAAGTCAAATAGAGGCCCAGAAGCTCCTATTTCTGTACTTCTCCAGAGAAGATGGAACAGGTCATGTATCTGAATGTAGATATACATAAAATGGTATCACGATGTGAAACGCAAGAAAACTACTAACCATTTTGATAGGAACAAAAATAGAAAACTTATATTTTGCAGCATGAAGTTACATGAGGGTGGAGATGACTTTCATATGTTCCTAATTACTAGATGGGTTAAGTTAAACAGCAAACAATGGAACATCAAAATCAGTTGTAAAAAGATAATAACCTTAATGATTCTATGATTCTATTCTTTTTAATGTATATACATTCCCTTTAATCTATAAATCTTTATTTTCACCTGTTTCTCTATATAATAAAGACTTGACTTTCCCACAGACTTATACTGAAGGTGTGTCCCTGGCTGCCTCTGCTTGTCTCCTGTTCTTTTTGTGACTGCCCATTATCTTGCAACCTAGATTTTAGTCACTGCCCCAAAAACCTTCTTACTTTTAGCATGTTAGTACTTTCATAGGTTGTCCCATAATGTCACTATCTCAATTACTGTTACTAGTTACTGTTATTAGTTGGCAGATGCTCTATAAAGCACTTCTAATTGCTTCTTTCACTGAGTAAAAGACAGCTACAATATCCAGTAAGCTCTGCCAAATCAGAAGTACTACAGTTGGCAACTACCACCACTGTAGCCTTTTTTATAAGTAAGGCTTTTCCAAACATTTAAGACAGAGAACAAGAATGACTTACCTTTGGACAGAACTGAATGTCATAGAGTAACAGAGAGAAAAATCTGCCTGCACTATAATTAAAATTGTAGTACTACTAATAAATATTTCCCCTTTTCAGAATAGAGTACACAATTACATTATTTTGTAAAAATACTTCAAACTACAGTCAAAAGTTTAATTTTAAACTACAAAACATTAAATAAGGCCACAAATCAGCCCTTCTGTACATTCTTTTTGACCAAAAAACTCAAAGGAAAAAGATTAATTGCTCTTATATGGCATGCTTACACAATAGGAACCAAAATCTACAAAAACAACACTAATACAATTGCAGTCATACACCTAAATATTAGAAAATGTCAGATTAACAGCCACGTGTGCTACCTCAATTCAATGCTCTTATGTTTACACATTACAAAGCAGTGGTTAATCACATGATCAATATGGCCATATTTCAAGAAGATCCTCGCCTTATTTACCGCAAAAAATTTACACTTCTCAACTAACGAATAGCTATTTAATATTTTATTTACCTTCATTGTTGATTGTGACTACATGCTTTATTTACTACACATTACAGAAGCCCTGGCTTGCACACACAATTATTATAAACAAAAAGACAATAAAAGTGGAAGTCATCTCAGTTAGTAAGGGATGAAGAAGCTTCTCCTAAGAAGAAATGGGGGAAAGAATCAGAACAGGCAGCCTGTTCTGCAGCAGAGCAGTCACAGGAAGACGAGGAAGAAGGGACTGAAATCATGAAACAGAGACTAGCCGATCCCTATGTCTATGTGAGCTATGATACATATGAAAAATGTTTCAGCCATCAACCAGGGGAGCAAATTCTTAGCTGGTTACTCTGATGCTGTGATATGGGAGCCAATAGTCAGGAATTAGATGGTAAGGAAGCCCAGCAGCTGGGATCCCTTGCTACACATAAGGCCATTGATAAAGGGACTGTAAAAGGGGCAGGAGTCCTCAGCCTTTGGAGGTGTCTCCTGTCGAGTGTGAAGGGTAGGTATCTCTTTAAGGAAGATCTTGCAAAATCCCAAAGAAAATGGACCACAATTGAGGGAGGTATCCAGTATCTGTAGGAATTAGCTGTGGTGAAGGTGATCTATAGCAACCTGGATGATAAACAGGTATACAAAAACCCAGATGAAATCCAGTGCACATGGTCCACATGGCAAAGATTTGTACAAAGTGTACTGACATCATACGCCAATATCCTAGAGACAATGAGCTGGACAGACATGGAAGTACCAACTGTGGACAGATTGGTCAGCCAACTCCAAGAATTTAAAGAGAATCTCATTTCCTCCCTATAGGCCTGCATCTCAGCTGTGGAGAAACTGACCCCACGTTGTTCCAGAAATCCAAGAAGGATAGGTCTTCCTTACCCACGCTGACCAATGTCTCAGCTACTAAGAGTCAGCCTTCTGCTGTTCAATGGAGAAGGTACCAATGGTGCACACCACGTGTTACCCTGTCATTCTGTCTGCATGACTATGGGGAAGCGGGATGACGAACCTACTTGGAGACTAGAAGATCAGGTACATGAGCTGCAAGATAACATGGCAACCAAAAGGCATCCATCCAGGAAAATTACTGCTCCAGTTCTTGTTGGGCAGAGCAGAAGGGCTGATCATATTTTTACCCTGATGAAGAGGCTTCTGCTTTGCAGTTACAAAAATCAAGTAATGAATACTCCGACCAGGAATAGACAGGCCCTGCCTTTGGCCAGATGGAGGAAAGGGACAACGAGGTTTATTTGACTGTGTGGATTCAATGGCCTGGAACATCAGCCCCATGGGAGCATAAAGGTGTGGTGGACACTAGTGCACAGTGTACTCTAATACCATCAGGCTGCAAAGGGGCAGAATCCATCGGTATTTCCGGAATGACAGGAGCATACCAAGAACAGTCTGTGTTGGAGGCTGAGGTGAGCCTAACTGGGAATGAGTAGCAAAAGCACCCCATAGTGACTGGCCCAGAGTCTCCATGTATCCTTGGTATACATTACTTCAGGAGAGGGTACTTCAGGGAACCTCTCCTGAGGGTGAGCTTTTGGTATAGTTGCCTTGAGTATGAAGAAGATTAAGCAGCTGTCTAGCTTCCCTGGACTCTCAGGGGATTAATACTACCATGACAGTGCACCAGCAACAATCTCATACCAATCGAGACTCTGGTTCCCTGATCTGTCAACTGGAGAGTCAAGGAGTGATCAGTAAGACTCATTCAACCTTTAATAGTCCCATATGGCCAGTGCAAAAATCTGAGTGGACACTATTGTGGCCTGAACAAAGTGACGATGATTCTGAGTGCAGCCGTACCAGACATGCTAGAACTCCAGTATGAACCAAAGGCAGCCAAATGTTATGCACCAACTGATACCACTAACGTGGTTTCCTCAATCCCTTTGGCAGCAGAGTGCAAGCCACAGTTTACTTTCATGTGGACAGGTATCCAGTACACCTGGAATCAACTGCCCTGGGGGTGGAAACACAACCCTTACTCCAAGACTGCCCCTTCTCCTCTAGACCCTGCAACATGTTGCTGTACATGGTCAATGTTATGTTTTTCAAGGGACTATCACAGCTTTACATAGCAGAAACACCCATTCTAAAGGTTGCAGAGAATACATGGAATGTAGTTTCTTCTTGGTGAGAAAGTATACATGCCATGCCCTGTTTCCCCAACTCCCCATAGAGAAGTAGCCAGGGAGGCTCAGAAGCATCTTTCTGGAGTAGTGTTGCTAATCATATCTGTAATAAAGAAGGTACATGCTCCTGGATGCTTTGGTACCATGTGTTTTTCATACAAACATTATTTTTCAAACCTAATCTCAGTTTTTCCTCTACTTCCTCAAAATCTATCAAAATTCTCTTCCCTATTCATTTTTCTTCTTTTGCCCTGCCCTTCGCTCTTATTCATATCTTGAATTGGATAATTATTTCCTTTTTATTTTCTTAATGTCAGCAGGAGGTCTCCAAGAGCCCAGGGAGGGCAGGGGAAAGAAGGCAGACAACTGCACAACTACTTTCTTTAATTTCCTTTGGTATCTGTACTGGTTCTGGCTGGGATGGAGTTAATTTCCTTCATAGCAGCCCATACGGTGCTATGTTTTGGATTTGTGACCAAAAGAGTGTTGGTAACACACCAATGTTTTAGCTATTGCTGAACAGTGGTTACACAGCATCCAGGCCTTCTCTGTTTCTCATGCTGCACCCCTAGGTACTAAGCTGGGGATGCACAAGAAGTTGTGAGGAAACACAACCAGAACTGACCTCAACTGACCAAAGGGGTATTCATTGCTGTATGATGTGCTCAGCAATAAATGCTCAGGGAAAGAAGGAGGAAGGTAGAGGGCATTCAGGGTAATGGCACTTCTGTTCCCAAGAAACCATGACACATGCTGAGGCCCTGCTTTCCAGGACAAAACAGGATTGAAGAATGTACTTCCCCCCCCACCCCCACCCCACCCCAGAGGGTTATATTCTGTCTGTCCCTGTGCAAATTTTCACAAGGGTGGCAACAGATGCATCTGTGGTCTGAAGTGTAAGAGTGCTAAGTTATTTGAAAGAAAAATTACCATAATCATATTTTAACCAATGAAAAAGCCTCATTCTTGTTAACAATTGTAGTATCTTGAGTTAGAGTTGTGAAAATAATTATTCTAAGAAAGACAACTGACACAGATAATGGTATCCAAGGTTACAGTTAAGGCTTTCCTCAATTGTAAGCAATTTGTACCAGTATTCCATTATGAAAGTGTCGGGCAAGTGTAACAACAGCCAGTGCTGTCATTACCACAAATCCACAAAGAATGACAACCAAGATTTGGAAGGGCAATCAGGAAGTCCTTGACTTGCTGTGTAAAGTGGTCCAAGATCATAATTCCTAATAAAAGCAAAGCAACTCCAAGAAACAGTTCTGCTCCTGATATTTCTGATCTCTGAGGATGTACACAAGAGAAAGTAAGTTCCTGTAAGATGTCTCTTAATGAAATTAGACAAATAGAAAATTTTAGACTTTCTCTTTTACGTTAGAGGTCTGGAAGACTCTCTGTTAATCCCTGCCCTGTAACCAATTAATTGAATTCTAGAACATGACATCCTTTTAGGTACCAATTAACCTACTTCAGCTCTTTTTGTATAGAGCAGACTTCAGGCTGGGTCATTTAAAGTATCTGCCTCCTTATTCCATTTCTTCCTTAAGTCCCGCTACTAATTTGAGGAATCATTTCCTTGCTAACTTAATGCTCATGAGATCATTATCTAGCCTTCTAATTAGCAGATGTGTTTCTTAGTCCTTATCAGTAATTGCTCATTAGTAGGCATAGATTTTTGTGCAACAATAAATGATTGTAATCTGAAGAACAAAAGTCAGCCACATGACAAGCTTCATAGAAGTTAAAAAGCAAAGAGTCCTGACACAGAAATATGGATTGTTTTTTGTTGCCATTTCTCTGCAGGACTCTTGACAGATGATCCATTTCTCACCTTCCTTAGCTTTTCTTTTAAAAACGTTTTTTAGAAGTATCACAGCATGCATCTCTAACAAAGTAGTTGTGTAGTGCCAGTTCTTGAATCATCCATAACCAGCCCACCCTGACACACCCTCCCATTCCTTTCCATCTGCTGCTCAGTCTTGTGACGTGGATCAAATGACTACTGATACCCTGAAGTTTATCCATTCTCTTCCAAGAACAAATAAGGAGACTTCCAAGTGCTTAAAGAAACCCAACACTGCAGTCATTCTTCTAACAACTTTGACATGGCAGCACAGTGCTCTTTAAAACAATACTAATTGGGGGAAAAAGGTTCAGCTTCTTAACCTCTGTGTGTGTTCTTGAATTACCATGTCATGATATACATCATCCCCACACAACAGTCGACTTAAACTAGAAGGTAGCTGAAAAACAGGTAAAAATAATGACCTCAGTTTGTTTATTTGCAACCTAGAGGCATAGTGAGGACCAAAGAGCCAGAGGTCACAATGAAAATTCATTTTGGAGATTTGACATGAGGCAAACAATTTCTCCTAATGAATGATGAGGTTGTTTCACCTATAGAACAACTTTTTGACTCAGCTCTGTTGTTCCCTTGAGTCAGAAAATAAGAATCTCTCATAATTCTAACCACTCCTGTACAACGTAATTCTCACTTGCACCAAAGTATTTTGAGTAAATGGCCCAAATATTTGTTTTATACTTTAACTTAGAATAAGTAATTATTATTTTATGCTTACTAGAAGTTGACATAGCAGTATTTATGATAACTTAGTGTTCAAACACTTAATCTAAACAGACAGTAGCTGGGTACTGACTGTTTTAAATGCCAGTAATACATTCACAGGACACAAATAGGTGCTGGCCTGAGAGTATTAATATATGGACTTTCTTCATGGCTTTACTATGGATGTTTGTTGTTACACTGGCCTTAGCTTTGATACCCGAAGAACTGATAATACTATTCCTGTCTAGCTATGAGCATGTATGAAATTTACTAGTACTGATAATTAGCGTAGCTATTTTCGATCTAGACTAAACACACTATGCTTCTTTCAGGCAATTCTCTACCTGCCATTCCTACATAGTCTCCACTTCTTCCTCACCAATAACCATTTTAATACTTTGAAAATATAACCAAAGGAAACTACCAAACCTGTAAAATGTTCTAGCTCTTGGATTTTTAAATTTTTATTAAAAAGTCAATGAGCCTATATTATTCACAGAGTATTTCAATGCTGTATTTTGCTGTGACTAGATTCATTGCTGCTCACTATTTGCACTATGGAAGAAGAGAAAACAATGATCACTCATACTCTTAATCTCATAGTTAAATAAAATTAAATTCTATATAGTCAGGCAATTCTTTCCCTCTTTTGTCTATTATGCAAATATTTCTAGTGGAAAAACACCTCTAAAACACATTCAGAATAATTTTTTTCCTATATGCTTCTTCAAGTGGTTTAAAATACTTCACTTAGTATGTGATTATGTGAGCACAAGTTAGGAAGTATTAACATACATAAGAAAATGAACAATTCTTAGTGATAGTATAGTAATTAGAAGGAGATGATGTAATTGTTAATGGTGTAAGAAATACCCATGTTTGTTTCTGTTCTGTATTTAGAAGGATGAAAATTATTTATTCAAACCAAATGATGAGAAGTACTTTCTGGGCAATTAATATGGAGAGTTTTCTAAGAAAAAAAGTTTTAAGTCAGCAGATCAAATGATTTCCGCAGAAAAAAACTAAAAATGTTGGCAGAGAGTCCTTTACCTCTTCTAACAATAACAAATCCTGTAAAGCAAGGAGAGTCCTACAGGACTGGAATAACACCTGTTCTAAGAGAACAAATTAGCTGATCTAAATGCCAAAAGAAGAGCAAGCCTACCAACATCACAAAAGGAAATAAATCATATTACTATAAAGATGAAGAAGTCAGTGAATCTGACTTCACAGGAAACAGATCTTCTCAAACAAACCATTGGCATTTTGGTTGTACATACAACAGAGTTTTGTAAGGCACTGACATGAAACTGATGACAAAAATAACACTATACTAACGTCTCTTGGGCAGATACCCTGGGAACTTGCTATAGCACTTTCAGGTTCCCAGTCCCATTTGCATGAGATTTTAGGCTTCTTAATTTATCAGGGAACTGAGCTCTAGCTCAGTAAGCACTCCCTGGTCCTGAGCATTATTCTTGGAATCAAAGAATCATTTGGCTTAGAAGAGACCTTTAAATTATTGAGTCCAGCCGTTAACCTAGCACTGCCAAATAACCACTAAACCATGTCCCTAATCTTCCAGTCTGTAAGTCTTTCTAAATATCTCCAGGGAGGGTGACTCCACCACTTCCCTGCGCAGCCTCTTCCAATGCTTGACAACCCTTTTGGTTAAGAAATTTTTCCTAATATCTGGTCTAAACTTCCCCTGGCTCACCTTGAGGCCATTTCCTCTCATCCTATCACTTGTTACTTGGGAAAAGGCAGGGTACATCTATCCCAGAGGTAAGGTAGGTCTATCCCAGTGGTACAAAATCCAAGGCTCCAGCCTCAGGACTGTGTGTGTATTTCCAACACCCTCAGTGTGGGAATCGATTTATTAGACAGCTTTCCTGGTCCCACACTTTTTCAATCAGAAATTTGCCCACAAGATCATCTTTTTTATCTCTAGAGACTGTGTGACAGTGTAAGTTTTTTGAAAGGATGTATGCAGTTAGGCAGATGCTCAGCAATGCAGGGGGAAAACAAAATCATGCCAAAAGTAAGAAAAAAAAACAACAAAGCAACTTATTCAAAGTCATGGTGATGATATAAACAGTTTTGCATTTCAGATCAGTCCAAATAGGAGATTATGCCAAGAATACTGCATTCTCTGCTGCACATATGAAGAACTCTAAGTACACAGACTTCATTTTTGTGGGCTTCAGTAAGGCAGAACTACACTGACTTCAGCTTCATGATGCAATGTCAGTTCTGTAGGAGGATCTTATTCAGTAATAATTCTCTGGAATTCAGTAACTAAGCTAAGAACATGTCAGGCTGATGCTGAGATGAAGTGATTCAGAAATGGTAGTACAAGATCTAGCTTCTTAATGGCAGTTAAAAAATCAAGAAACAAAGGCTCACCCATATTAGCTCTAATTGTTTAGTATTTTTTGTTAGAAAAAAAGTCAGTTTGTTTACTGTTACCTGGAGTTCTCCTGCGAAGTGTACAGAAGTAGACTGCCCTCTGCATGAGAAGGAAGTTGAGATGGACACATGCAAAAAGCTGAGTTCCTAAAATGGACAATCACTTCGTCTATTCCTTTTCATAAGGAAAAGAGTTATGCAGCACCACAGATGTCAGATCTTTCAGGATAAATGAAAGTTTTGAAATAGATATTTGACTTACTGCTGTAAATGCAGCTTTCTGACAGGGACATATAAGAGGAAGCTGACAAAAAATTCCTGTCAAAATTATTCTTTCAGCTCCTGAATCTCTGTTTGTGCATTTCAACAAATAGTTTGATTATCAGAAGTCCTGGAACGAAGTCCTTTTATTGATCTTGTCCAACTTCTGGAAATAAGGCTATTCATTAGGGATTTGTTTTTCCAATAAATGTCCTGAAATAAGTCCATGACATTCCAAGCACATTACAAAGTGTTAGTGAACCTTTGGAGCTCAATTGTATGACATGGCCATAGCAAAGTAGTGGACGGAGGTCCTTCACATCATTTGTGTCCCAAAAGGGAAATTAATCTTTTTTAATGCTAGTCCAGATACAATTCTGAGTATAGAGCTTTTTCCAGAAGTGTTATTTCCTACTTTTCAACGCCAAAAATCATAGTTATTTAGCAGCTCATTGGCCTCTCTATTTCCAGTATATGTTTTGACATTTTTCAGGCTTAGATACTGCCAAGTTTGCAAAATCAAATCTACTTCAGTAGAACACTTAGCATATATCAGATATTAGTCATTGAGCAAGACTAATAGCAGCCAAAATCTGAAAACTCTAGTAAGCTTCAGGCTCCAGGACCCAAGACAGTCTTCCACTCCAGATTCTTTAACTTCACAGATACACAACTGTAAAAAGGTATTTACAGTGTGCTTCCACACTTCTATCCCAGCATTTAAAGACATCTTTAGTACACTTACAAGGATTTAGTTTACAAGGTCTGGTAAACTATAGGACTGAGTCTTCCTTTCCACCTTGGATTTTGCCTTTCTTAAACAACATTTCTTAGGAAAAAGTTTTGGACACTTAAATAATTTTTATTATCAGTATTTCTGGATTGTAGTCTTCCAATCATCCAGTTATTACATTGCTATCATACAGAAAAAAAGATGTCAAGTTGATTTGTTTCAAATAGCTGTTATGGTTCCTTTTCCTTTAACTCCATTTATCTTTGGTTTTGGACAAAAAAAGATAAACAAATTAAGATTTCTTATAAAATTGAAGAACTTGTAGATCCATTGACCAACAATATGGTTTACAGACCTAATAACCTAAACAAAAACACAGAAGAGGATATTTCCAGTTCAAGACTAATAAATGCACTAGACCCCACAAATTTCTTCATGTGTATGTCAGCCATGCATCATATTTTACCTCTGATGCTCCTGTACATAATGAACTTTTGTACAGACTAGAAGTAAATTTATAGAATACTAAACAGTCTTCTGCAGAAACATAATTAGCAATGGAAATGAGTGAGCATGTTCAACCAATTCATTCCTTATCTATTCATTCTGCAGATCATCACAGACTCTGATGAAGTATTTTACATCAAGCTGGTAGAAAGTTTCTAGTCTTTTACTTTTCTGTAGATAATGAAGATAGATGCAATGGGAACACAGGAAAAAAAATCCCAATATGCTCTATTAGGGATTTTATATCAATTATTACATTTTTGCTTTTTTGTTTTTCCAATAAAGACATAAATATAAAAAAGGCAGATAAGGTGGCAGTTAAGGGAAGGTAGGTACACTGTAACTTTGTTGCTATGATTCAACAGATTACTGCTCATCAAACAGAGCAAATGATTACATATGTAGTCTTAGGTTCTCACAAACCAGAGAAAACACATTATCTTCAAGGTCAGTGAAGTAAGTTTTGTCTTTTTTTTGACTACTGATGCTAACTTTGATCATTTTGTCCAGCCTTGCTACCATGCAAAAATTATATGACTGACTTTTTCTGGACATTTACACATTTGAAAGAATCTCTTCTCAAAATGTCATCAAAGATGCTCTTTCTGTTGACCCAACTTTTCTGTCGGCATAAATAGTAATCTTGGCCAAGGTTTTCATCACCAGGACAAGAAACCAGCATGTTTCTGTGGAAGTCTGGCTGAATGAAAAATGGATTAAAAATACCTTCACTCCAGCAAGAAAGGGTAAAGGAAGGTACTTCCATGGTTATCCATTACATGTAACACAAGCTTAGAAACTTATCTCCCTGGACAAAAGGAATGTTTCTTGTAGAAAAGCTATAGATTCTTTTCTGGAAGTGAGTTTTACTGAATAAGTTTTTTTACATACATAAGCAAAATTTTGTTGAGTTGAAGAAAATATACAACCACTACTTGTCAGAAGTCAAGGGAAGTAGTATCACACTTCCAAAATGTTCTTCTTTAGTGTTGTGAGACTACAGGTTGTTCATAGGCTAACCTGTTTTTTTATCCTCTTTCTGTGAATGGAGATGAATAACATAATAAGCCTCCTAACTTG
>KL281785.1:0-10941 GCA_000699545.1 Podiceps cristatus
ACCCCATCTCTCTCCAGCAGCTCTGGTGCCAAGTAAACCTCCTCATGGTTGAAAAACCCAAAATCCTGACGGTGGCACCAGCCCCCAAGCCACGTGTTGATGAGGTGGGTCTTCCTGTTTCTTTCTATGTGCCTCCTGGCTACTGATAGGATGGAGGAAAACACCACCTGGGCCCCTGATCCTTCAAGCAATCGCCCTAGCTCTCTAAAGTCCCTTTTGATTGTTTTGGTGCTCCTTTCAGCTATCTCATCACTGCCGACTTGTACAACCACTAGTGGATAATAGTCAGAAGCTGTCACCAGCCTGGGGAGCTTCCTGGTGATGTTTCTTATCCTTGCCCCAGGGAGGCAGCAGACTTCCCTATGAGATGGATCCAGTCGGCAGATCTCATACCTGTTGTGTAAGGGCACCTGGAGGGGTGAGGCTGTCCGGGAGAGGACTCACCTGCTGCGCCAAGCTGGGATCTGTATCCATCCTTCTAATCCGCGGGGCTGACCGCTTCCCCCCAGTCAGCCCTTTGGATGGATCCCCGACTGTATCTTCACCCTCCTGGCCCTCAGGTTCCAGAGCCTCATACCTGTTGTGTAAGGGCACCTGGAGGGGTGAGGATGGCCCACTCTCTTGCTTCCTGTCCCAGTGCAGCATCGCTCCTACCAGGAGGTATGTCTTCCTTCATGCCAGTTGGGATTTCCCATGTTGGAACTTGTTTGTTCCTCCTTCTCCTTTCACTGTAGACTATTGAGAAGAAGTCTGGTTCCATAGCCCCTGTAGACCCTACCCCAAGCAGCAGAGCAATTAAATCCTTTCTTTGTCTTCTCTTTTCCACACTAAACAAGCCAGGTTTCCTCAGTCTCTCCCTTTACTGTTGAGGGCTCCAGCTCCCTGATGATCTTAATGGCTTCTCCTGGACTCTCTCCAGTTTGATTTGTGTAAGGGTTTTATTTGCAGCTAGTCCCAAGAGAGTTGACTACTTTTTTGGTTTTCTGCCTCTACTGAGTAATTCCCCCTTCCTAAACCGGGTGCTCCTAAAAGCTTCATTGTTTCTTGTATTCTTTCTGCAAAGCTGGAGGTGGGCATTGTGTAGGCAAAGGAAGCTGCACAGTGTCAGAAGAGTTCTTACGTCGACTGTCCTTGGGGGTGAGGGCAGTACAGCAGTTTGCATCCCTGTGAATTCATCTTGAGCTATGTCCTGTAATTAAAGCTCAGCGGGAAATCAAAGTCACTTAATCTTACATTTACTAGTGTAGCCCAGCAAAAACTGGGGCTCATTGAAACACTTTCGGAACTTAGATTGTGCCTTGCAGTGCTCTTACTTCTTCCAAATGTCCCTTTTTCTCCTCTACAGTTCAGTTGGCTCAGCAAGTCAGACGAGCAGAAGGATGAGTCACCTTCATCGTGGCGGCTGGGACTACGGAAGACTGGCAGCCACAACATGTTGAGTGAAGTTGCTGCTACTCGTGAGGCGCAGAGAGATAAGACTTCTTCTATCTATCGTTCTTCGTCAAGTCCTCGGATATCTGCATTGTTAGACAACAAAGAAAAGGTTTGGCTTTCAGCAAAGATGTTTTAGTACATCCCAGTTGAGCAGACTTAGTCACAGGTTTAAGACCTTTCCCTTTCATTTTCAGTTACTGCTGGGTCTTGTATCCATAACAAACTTGGGTCTCTCTCATTCTTTCTTTTTCTTTTGAAAATTATTCCTGTCCTATCAGTTGTTCTGGCAGAACTGGGGTTCGGTACCCCGGCTCGGTTTGAAGTGGGATGCCAGTGAACAAGGGCTGCTGGTCTGGCATGGCCTGTTCTTTACCAGAAAATACCTAATCCGGAAAGTAGCACTTACTTGCAGTGGAAATTCTCCTTCACTGTCACCTATATGAATTCCTCCAGCTGTTTTTGTGAATCCCATCTCACGTATTCACTAGCTGTGTAACTTTGCTGCCCATGGGTACGTGCCTTCTCCCTGGAAACATTCAGGGTCAGATTGAACGGGGCTCTGAGCAACCTGATAGTAGTTGAAGATGTCCCTGCTTGTTTCAGGGTGGGTGGACTAGATGGCCTTGAAAGGTCCCTTCCAACCCAAACCACTCTATGATTCTCTGGTTTGTTAGTAGTTCTAGTTAGAAGCGGCTTTTATTCACCAGCGTGCTCTTCAGGAAATCATTTTCAGAATGGATACTTTTATGCTGTGGTATGTGTTGCCCAGGAAGATGCCTTAAACCAGTTGTCCTTAGATGATGCTTTCTTAGAGAATGCTTTCTTAGTTGAAGAAATTTGAACATGAATTTAGTTGTCACTGAATGTGCTGGAAGTTTAACAGATTTACAGATGAATTACTTCTTTTGCTTCACCAGGAAAAAGACAACAAGAGCTATCTTGCCACAATAGCCCCCAGAAGACTAAGCAGTACGAGCGATATAGAAGAAAAAGAAAACAGGTGAGACTGAACTTAATGCTCAGCTTCTGTCCTGTAGATAGTTCCTCAGGAATACCTTTTTTCTGTATTCATGCTTCATATATTTTCTCAGCAGTCCCAAGTACACAGAAATTCCCAATATCAAGAGCTATCTCTGATCAATAAATGTTCTGCTATGTTGCTTTTCATTTTGGTGAGCAGCGCAACAGGTTGGTTTCTCCACCCCCGTATTCGTACATATATGGTCTCCTTCCAGGAAACTAGACTTACTCTTACTTCTTCATTTCATATGCAAGTGCCTCATTTTGTAGCTGGCACCTACAGTTGTACTTCTGGTACCTGCTCAATAGTCACCTTCAGTCCCTGGGTTCACACACATGTTATTTCTTGATTCACTTCATTTTGTGAACCCTCTCCTGTATGGAACGGCTTCCATTGGAGGCGTTGCTGTTACAGTGATTGTAGTTGCCCCTGGACAGAACCACAGTATAAACAGGATAAATATCTAGTATCTCAAGATATATTTGGGGAGCTAATCTCTACAAACAGGTTCTTCACAGTTTGTGCTAGAAGGAGTAAAATTTGAACTTAGCCTCATTTCCAGCTGTTTCCACAACAGTGATAGAAAGGCACATGTAGAGAAGTCATGGTGAACTGTAGTTGTTGTGAAGAAGTCACGGCAGATGACCACCCTGAGAGAACTTCAGCACGGTTTGAGATTCTTTGCCAATCTTTGGATGGAACCTCCCTGCCGCCTTCTTGCTTAATCTCAGCCAGTCACTGTGATTTGGGGTTTAGCAGACAATTTGTGTTTAAATGACTGATAAGCTTGAGCGGTTTTGGCAGTGGCTCGTATTGAGTGGCATATGCAGCTGACTGCTGATAAGTGTCCGTTGCTTGGTAAAGTAGGGAATGAGGAGAATTGGCCCGTATGAACAGATGGTGTCCAGACATACTGCGTAGTACAGATTTTTCCCAATATTCTTTCCTTTCAAAACAGCTGAGTTTCACTTCATGGAACTCACAGGGGTCTGAAAGGGCATCAGCATGGACACGGCAATTGAAAAAGAAAACTAATTGCAGGCTGACGCGTGAATGGGTTTGTGTCACATTACAAGCTCAAGGTCCTGTCCAAGACCAGAAAAGAATAGGACATACTGCCAAAGTGTGTATCAGGAAAAGGAGCCCTGATTTCAGATAACTATGATAAATACGACTACTAGTTATTTCTTGATAACTTGTCAGGTAGTTTTAGATATTGCCAAATATTTTGTTTGTTGTTTTCTGATGCTAAATATAGCAAAGGATTTGCCATACTGAATTGCCTGGATACTTCGGAAAATAAAAACTTCCCCTGCAGTTGCAGTATCTGTCCATTTATGCGATGTTGTTTGATTCAAGACAGCAGAGAGAATATCAGATGATACTATCTAACATGTTAAATTACTTTTATTGACAGTCTAAATTTCAATTGCATGTTTTCTGACTATAAAGGATCTTGTTCCTCTTTATGTGAAATATTACATCATCTAGTGATTCTTAAGAAATAAAGCTGTCAATAACAAACGTGTTAAGAGCAGAAGAGGAGTTGTGTCACCTGTGAACAATGGTGCACGTAGGAGTAAGGGAAGGACTTTTGTTGTGGAACTGTAGAGGAGCCAAAGGCAAACTCCCAAAAGTTTTTTTCTAAACAACCTTTATTCTCTCTCCTGCATTAGAGAATCAGCTGCTAACCTAGTGCGGAGCGGCTCTTACACCCGGCAGCCGTGGAGGGATGAATCAAAGGGAAATGAAGCTCCCCATTCTGGTGCACCTACTACCTACGTATCTACTTACTTGAAAAGGTATGTCCAATTCTGTCTTACCTGGCTTCCCAGGCAGTTGGTTTGACTCTTAACGTGCCTCCCAAACTTCAGCCTTCTGCTTGCTGCTTACTGCATCAGCGTAACTGGCCTTGGGACCCTCTTCTGCTGAGAGCAGAAAATAAAAATTAAGATTTACCAACATTTGTTATGCTAAATAGTCTTTTTAAAGCCCATCATTTTTGTTGATGTTTTAATTCCCAAACTGAATTTAAATACTCTTGTTCCCATAATTCATACACAAAGTGTTTTCTCAGCTTTATGTCAGTATTATTGTTAGGTAATAAACCCAAAATTGATCATAAAAAGAGAATAAAGTAATTACAGTCTGAAAGCATTCTTCAAATAACTATTGACAGGTAAGTTGTAGCTTATCTCTAATTTTGGTTTATAGTAGTCCATGTTTATGGCATCGTTATCAGAAAATTGGCAGTGTTCTTGCGCATGACTTGCAGCACTTGCTAAGGAGTGAGACTGATGTCTCCAGCCATTTTCTTGAGGCAGTAAGGAAGCCTTTTCTGCACAGTGTGTGTG
Source organism: Podiceps cristatus (assembly GCA_000699545.1). Taxonomy (NCBI): domain Eukaryota; kingdom Metazoa; phylum Chordata; class Aves; order Podicipediformes; family Podicipedidae; genus Podiceps; species Podiceps cristatus. Next base: position 4,810 of record KL281785.1, read on the forward strand.
AAATTGTAGAGGCTGATTGCTGGTAAACTACCCAAGCAGAATCAGGGAAGCAGTCCTGTGCATAGCTTCTGGAATTGACAGTATCTTTTACCCTTTTGGAAGGCAGAGGCTCAGTTTCCTTCAAGTACCAGATAATGGCTCTCTCTGAAGGAGGTGAATGAATGGCCTGCTGTTAAGGCAAATAATACATTGCTGCCTTCTCATCTCAGTTGTGAGAAGGAGCATCAGCCCTTTGTGGAGTGCAGTGCCTCACCTCACCTTTATTTTAGCTAATACTGAAACCCATCAAAACAGCATGTGTAAACATCTCATGCTGCAAAGCTGTTTGATCTGTGCTTAAGGAAGAGGGCAGAAATATTTCAAGGTTTTAGATTGTGTGTCACTAAATTCTAGACCCCGAACTACATAACTGTCCTGAAGATGGAACAATTGCTTGACATATTTGGGAAGAGGCAGACTTTTTGTTTTCTAGTACTTATGTTGGTAGAGGTAAGTTGTGCTTCAGGATGTGTCTGTCCAATTGCTGAGCACGTACAGACCCATTTCCACAAAAGGTGAAACAGCCACTTCAAGCAGTAGACTTCTTCTGATCTGCTGATCGATCCATTCCAGTGACTTCACATCTATCCTGGGACATGATGACAGGCCACCCTCCAAAGCTTGTCTTTCTCTAAAGGCAGTCCGACAAGCCGCAGCTGATTACATTGGAAAACTTTTGCCTCTTGCTGCTGGCGCGCCTTACTGTTCCCTAGTCTGAGAGACAGCCCAGTCACTAACATCGCTAACACGGCTGTCTGTCAAAATTTTACAAACATTGACTGTTCATCTCGGCTAATCCCGAATCAGATTTAGTGTTACATTCACAGTTGTACTGTATTTCCCTGGTTAAACTGTACAGAGACCAGCGACGGTTTTGGCAGTGGTATTTCACTAATACCGATCTCTTGTTACAAAAGCTGAATTCTGGCCTTTCATAGGAGAGTCTTAGTTTACAAACAGTTACAGAGAATAGCTTTGACAGGTAAGAATAAAGTCTACTTTCTTTAAAGAGATCAGTGGCTTTGCATTTTATGTACAAACAGTAAAATCGTGGTCAATTTGAACTCTGTCCCATGTGGTTTTCTATAGAAGAGCGCAGATAAATTAAGTATGATTGTACTGAACCTCTGATTTCTCTAGCCTTGTGCATCAGCCCCTAAGATGAGGAAGGGAACGTGGTTGCCTGTTAAGGATAACCTTTTTGTCATTTCCAAGTATTAACAAAATTCTGAACACAAGTCCAAAAGATAAAAGTTCGTTCTCAGAGAGGAAGAATTTAAGTGAACATGGCAGACTTGGATGTTACTGACAGGATGACTCTATACACCTGCATTTCCCCTTTACCTTAGCATTTCACTAGTCTCCATAAAGGTACCTAGTTACGTTCTATAAATGCTTTATATGACCCCCATATAAAGAGGTAAACAGCAGCAGCAGATCATCTTAAGATGCTGAAAATGGCTTTTCTTCTAAAAGGGGTCAAAATAACTTGTAGCAACGTTGCAAATGTTCTTCAGCTTTAGTTGAAGAAAATGTTAAAGCTCTCTCTGTAATGGTAGTGACTGTCACTCGTTCTGCTTTCTCTGTGAGCGTACCACTAGCCCAAAAATTCACAGAACCCATTTGGACAGCCTGTTCGCCATTTCAGTGCATATTGGCCTTCACACAGCTGGTTCCCATCGCCTGCATGTTAAAGGATTGGGAGGAAAACTGGCATAGCAGATTGAGTTAATTCAGCATCCTTCCTTTGACATCAGCCGTGAGAGATGCCTTAGGGGAAGTGATCACAGGCACCAAGATGAAATCACTTTTTCACACAGTTTCTCCTTCATTTTACATATTTGCAAATATACCTCCTTACTGGTTGTAAAAACCATCACAATGAGTCAAGCCAACAGTCCATGCAGTCCAGAGTCTGTTTCTGACAGCAGTTGGTTTTCATGGACAAGCTGCAAAAATTAGGATAACTTAAGAGCAGTCTTCTACCTTCCGCACTCTCCTTGCTGCCAGCAATCATGAATTTAGGAGCCAGGCTTTATACCTAACCGTTGCTCTTAATAGCCACCACTGCGGCCAACTTCCGTAAGCAAACCCTATTTTGATCTCTGCAATACCGTGTGGCAGTGTGTTTAAAAAAAATAGTTCTGTGTTTTGTGCAAACCTTTTTTATTAGCATATATGGAAGCTTTTTAAGGTTTTTAAGATTTTGAATTCTATTTGCTGTAGCTGTTTTCAGAAGTATTTCTTCCTATTGATTTGAAATGTTGCTTTCCATTTCATTGCTCGTTCCCTGATGGTTATGTTATGGTGATTGTTAGAGAATGAGCAGCAGTGTGTCGTACCTTTTCTTATTTATAATGTTGAATTCTTTAGCATAAATTCATAATCCTCCCTTTTACAGATTCATATGAATGCAGCTGTTAATTAACAAAATTCCCCGGCTAACCTTTTTCTTGCAATTTTCTGGTCCTCTCCACATCAAGTGTGAACAATTGAATGAATGCCTTGGAGTCCTCCTCAAACTGTGCAGTGCCACCCCTGCGAGGTGACGGGGTGGGGAGGCGAATTCCCGCAGAGCTGGCAATGCCTTGGCTGCCCTCCTGCGAGCAGGAGTATGTGTGTGATGTCCCAGCAGCACATTTCTCCAACCCAGGGCATGTGTGTGTAGGAGCTGGTGCAACGCCATCACCATGTCTTTTTCTCCATTCCTCCTTCTCCTTCCCCTCTCAGCTCCCCCATGTCTCTGCTCTCACAGGCACCTGGTGCTGCTTCCATCCTCTTGTCTCCCCTTTTCACCCATTACCTTTCCCTTCTGGAAGACAGTCCTTGGCGGTCTTAACCCTCCCGTGTCCTCCCTTCCTGACCAAGTTCCTTCTCTTTTTTGCAGCCACCCCTCGTGCCCCAGCCTCTCTGCCTTGGGCTCTTTTAGGACATTGGCACATCAACCCTGCTCCCCCCAGGGTTGCCACCACCTTTTCCCCTGCCGCACGCTCCACTGCCATCATCTCCTCAGTACACTCATTTCTGCAGCTTCGCGGCTGCTTGCTCTGCACTCCCACAGCAGCCAGGCTTAGCTTCCTGCTCTCACCCTCCTCCCAGCCCGTCTCCAGGGCTTGGCCTTTTCCTCTGGCTCAGGGAGCCAAGAAGGGAGGCACTTGATTCCGACAGGACTTCCTGCTCCCCAGTGCTCCGGGCAGGGGCCAGCTTTCCAGAGGAAGCTTTCTTTAGGGTCTGGTGGAGGTTGCTGCCTGGTGACAATAACTTGCTTGTTCCTTTGTGACCTGGATGCGGGAAGCAGCCACCAACTGAAGAGCCCAAATGTAAGGTTTGTCCTCATCGAGGCCTTCCAGGATGCCCCAGTTTCCCCTTGGGCTCTCTAGGGACCAGCTGCTTGTTCTGGGCTGGCTGGGGGCCTTCGCATGTAAATTGGCAATTTGTAAATTGGGTGCCTAAGTGAATGGGACTGGATCCTTCCTCCAGCCTCCTGTCCTTGGCCGTTATCTTGCCCCTTTCACATTTTATTTCAGCCTTGGGCTGCTCGCTGTGACTCTTGCTCTAGTGTTGACTTCCAGTTCCAGTCTGTTGTCCCTGGCTCTCCCATAAACCCGCAGCTCTTTGTCCTGGTCTGCTTTTCCTCTAGGTCAGCCTTTATTCCTGGTGCAACCACTTTGTCCCGTGCTCTGTGTGTGCTGGCATGGGAGTGATTAGGATGCAGGAGGTGAGAGGCAGCCTTCCTAGCCTTTGATCCTGCAGACAGCCCAGTCTGACCAGTAGCAACCAGGCATACCAGTTGCTGGGAAAGGTGTGGCAGGGTCCTAGATCATGCATGCGTGCTCATTTGCTTTGCGCAGACAATGAGCAGCCTGTATATGGGGCTCTGGCACATGCAGTAAGGAGATTTTGCCGGATTTCATCAAGTCTGTTTTTAGAGGTGTGCAACTTATCCCACTTAGGGTGGATTTTCTCTGAAAAAGCGAATGAGTACATCGTCGTGCGAGAGCCGTTCTGATTTTCTCCTGTCTCTTCTCCAAAGTATGAGCACTTAAACACAGCTTTTCAGTAATAATAGTTTTAAGGGTTTTGGTTTAAACTGGCAAAATATGTATCTCCCTTGCTCAGTCTTGAATATTTTTTCAGACAGTTTTGCTAGTGATTTTCCAGAAATACAGAGTTTGTGCCAGACATGCATTAAATTAAAGCCTGAACTGATCATCTTTGCCAAAGCTTTAAGCCACTGAATGCAAGTTCTTATAACTAGAAGTCCTGGGCATCCTTAGGAGGTGATGCAGCCAGACCTGCTTATGTCACTCTCTCCTTCCCTGCTTTAAGCAACCTCATCATTGCTCATTGTTTCTACCTTGCCCCAGTACAGAGGGGTGCTCTCTGTGCGCTGCTTTCACTGCGGTAGGATTTTTCCCTTCTCTGATCTTCACCGATTCACCTCCACACCGTTATTCTCTCCCTGAAACTCAGCTGGGCTTGGCTACGAGGGGTGCTGGTAGCGCTAGCCTGCGTGAGTGACCTGCAGCAGCTCCGGGGTGCTCTAATCTCTTTGCATACATTTTGCTAAGATGTAATACTCGCTCCTTTTCCAGCTGAAAGCCCAGCTGTGGTGATGTTCTGTTGAATAATTCCTGTGCTCTGAAGGACGTGATTTTGTGATGTTTTACAGTGCTTCATTTGGTAGAAGTAGTGACCTCAGCAGTCCCTACATTTCAGCCAGTCGTACATCTCTAGCTACCTCACCCACTACCATTGGTTCATCTACCTCATTGGGCACCCCGTGGCACCCCGTCTCTTCCTGCCCCACATCTCTCGGTGCGAACACTACTGCATCAGCCCGCCAGTATACCAGGTAACGGCTCGTAGCTGAGATAACGCTGCAGAAAATCAGCATTTGGGTTGGAAGCTCTGAATTAGGGATTGGAAGTGTGCGTCCACACGGGAAGCGCTGATAGAAATCCTGGCATGGTCGTGTTGGACAGTTTCAGCAGTCCGTATGTGCCAGCAGGCAGTTGACAGCCCATACGTGACCTTAAGCTGCTTCTCTCACTGGAGTGGTCAATTGTGCCCTCTTGCTACCCTGTTAGAGACACAACGTGTTGCTCAGGCTGCTCTTGGGCGTTCAGTGTACAAGCTTCTGGAGTTCATTCCTTCTACTTATTCACCAGGTACATTTTCTAATCATTTTTGCTACAAACAGGGATGTGAAGACTATGAATTCCTCCTGCTTATTCTTCTACAAGTTTTTAAAAACTCATTTTACTATGTGCTGCTCTCCGCAAAAACACGTGTCTAGAACGAGGAGAATGAACTGTCAATGCTCCCTCGAGGTGGCTGGTCTCAGTCAGCAGTTGAGTTCACTTGCTTTGCTTTCCATTATGTCTTCTCTATTTCAGAGCCCCTTTCAGGCAACAAACTGATTCTGCTGCAGAGAAAAATACAGAGGGCATCTCTGCTAGCACCCCCCTAGGTGTAATCACAAATCGTGCTATACTCGGCTCTGCTAATGGTATTGCGAATGCCGGTGCTGCCTCAACTACAGGAAAGGACTTCTCAGCTGAGGAAGCCAGGGAGCGCAGAAGGTTAGTGAGCAGAGTGCCGGTGTGTGTCGGTCCTCCTCTGTCACCAGGTCTCACGTGGCGGTGATGGTGGGGCGTAAGAACTGTTTCTTAGGTGCTGTGTGGAGTTACAGGCTGCTGCCCCTGCTCCATCTTAAGGTTTTGAACTGCATCATCGCTGGATTGTAGGTTGAATTTAGTTTCAAAATTTTCTACTTGTCTTTTCAGTCAGCCTTTTTTCAGTAGTCCTCCCAGCTGCTAATCTCAGTCCCTAAGGCCTCTATGTATAGAGGGACAGTCAGCCGGTAGCCGCTTGCAGTAGGTTCTGTAACATGAATCCCATCCTAAAAAGAGCATTGGACTGAGACATTCAGATAAAATCCATCCCTCTGATTCTTCTTAGCAAAGTTTATGTATGCCCCGATGGAGAGATCTTTGCTGCACAAGTTCCCTCGATTCCCTCTGTAGTTAGCGAGGGCAAACAAATGTTCCTGGAGTATGAAATGTGTGATACAGGAGGGGATGGGCAGCG
>KL281785.1:19094-29772 GCA_000699545.1 Podiceps cristatus
GGACCGCAGCCTGTAAGTCTGGATTTCATCCTTGGGATGAAAGGGCTTATAAATATCTATAGATATAGATATATAAATATATATCATCCTTGCTTATAAATATCTATAGGGTGGGTGTCAAGAGGATGCGACCAAGCTCTTTTCAGTGATGCCCAGCAACAGGACAAGGGGCGACGGGCACAAACTGGAACACGGGAAGGTCCATCTGAAGATGAGGGAAAACGTCTTTGCTGTGAGGGTGCCAGAGCAGGGGCGCGGGCTGCCCAGCGAGGTGAGGAGTCTCCTGCTCTGGAGATGTTCAAACCGCCTGGACGCCGTCCTGTGCGACCTGCTCGGGGTGACCCTGCTCAAGCAGGGGATTGGCCAGTTGGAGATAAAGAAGCATAAAATGTTCCCAAAGCATCTATTTTTAAAATTTTATTTATTTTTTGGACTGGATGATCCCCAGAGGTCCTTTCCATCCCCTTCCTATGTGATTCTGATGGGGATGGAGGGAACCCATCATGGCCCACTGCAGCTCAAGGGAGTGTGTAGGGTGTGTATCTCAAGTTTTGGTGTGCTGACAGCAAGACAAAATGCCTTGAACCTGCTCTGACAAAAGAGCAGCTGTAGCATTGAATGAACATTTAGCTTCCAAATTTGTTGTCAAGTTTTGACACACATAGGTGAGTGTCTTTTAGGCAAGTGCTTTCGCAGTGCTGGGTCGCTGAAGAGTGAAAAGATAAAACTTCAGCCAGTTTTACAGATTCTCAGTGTTCCCTCTTGGACTGGGTGATGTCGTTCTGCCAAAGGACTCCGCGTGGTGGTAGATCTGTTTGCCACAAATGATTCAATCTAGTAAGTGCTAGAAGGAGTTCAGGAAGGAAAGGATGGAGACCAGCGTTGTAAAAAGATTCTCAGAAGCTTCAGTGTTTCTTGGAGAAATTCATCATCTGTTCTTGCTATCTGTGCACCAATTAACAGGGAACTGTCATTGCTTTCTCTGCATCATTTACCCTTTCCTGGGGAAGGGTTTCTCTCCGCAGTACGTTCTTTTCTTTGTCTCTGGCACAGCTCCTGTAACGTACCGATTTTGCTCCTGTATTCCTGGTTTACCAGCTTGTATATCCAGGCTTACTATTGCCCTGGTTTGAATCGCCCCTTCTACTAGTATTTTGTTGCATCTCCTTTTGCCTTGGGATGGTGATGCGCAGTCAGGACCCATCTTTGTGTTGCACTGTCCTGATTAAAAGAGTTAACAGATAAAATAGGTGTTTTCTTGAAAATAGGAAGAATTAAATGGGAGCCAGATCCATCATTCACTTCCCAGCTTTTTTCTAGCTCTCTTGTGGCAGCAGGACACACTTGTCTGTCTCTGGGAACGATAAACTTCTGCAGTGTTTTTGCTGACTTTCACATAAGCATCTCTAACAATTTATATTTTGCTGCTTGTACTTGCAACCGAAACGCTCGGGAAAAAAAAAAAAAATCTGTTCTGCTTTATGTGTGCCTTGAACTTGGCATGATGGCTGCTCTTACCTCATATATTTCTCAGAGAAAGCTTATTGCAAGAAAATACAACACGTAGAGCTATTTCTTTGAAGATCTGCTTGGGTCATGTGATGTTTGCTTGAATTAATAGGACAATGTAGATACTGCACTTTATTAAGCAATGTGCTTCTTGAAAACGTAATTAAAACCCCTGTGGATTGTTTACAGACCGCCTCGGACCCCGTTCGCTGTCTGTCGCTGCAGCTTGCTGTGATCTGCAGTTTTTCTGCTTTGGAGAGCAGTGCATTGGTCTCCTCTGTCATCCAGCCCAGCCTTGCTTTGTGGCTGCAGCAGACTCGCCATCTCCTCCCAGGGAATTTGTTCTCTCTTTCTTTCTTCCGTCCCATTCAGCACACTCAGGTCTCTTAAAATTCAGCTTGTAAGTGAAGTGAAGCACCACCTGCAATTGTAAAATCTGTCTTTATCCTCCCTCCCCCAAAGAAAAACAAACAAACAACACCCCCCCAAACAAACAAACACAACAAAAAATACACACGCACAAAAAAAAAAACAAACAGAGCAAAAATGTGATTGAATTGCTAGCAGGTGTGGTGTCTGCTCTTTGCATTTGAAATATTTACAGCACAAGCACCTTCTTTCATCGCCAGGAAAAGGCTGTAGCTGCTTACTTGGAGAAACCAGCTATGTCACTGTGCAGTGGCTCTGCTGACTTGTTTCAGAAAATTCAATTATCTCATGCTTGTAAAATGGCTTTGGGTGAGCTCCAAGAAGTGGGGAATTGTGTAAATGGAAAGAAACCAAAAGTTAGCAATCGATAAAGGCTGCAGCCCAAACTGAGCCACTCTGACTTGCAAAATGTGTTTGTCTGTAAGTCACAGTTAACACCCAAAATTGCTACTGATGTTTTAACATATTCCTGGTTTTATATAAATTCTGTGAGAGCAGAGGAAAAATGTCTGGGAGGATGATGGGGTAAGAGACACAAACGGGTTTTTCTCTTGCTGTATCTGTGCACAGAGCTGTAGCTAAACACTGAAACGAGGGAAATCCTGCAGCCTGGCTGTGCTCCGGCAAACCTGCCTCTGCTGAGCCGCGCAGAGCCGTCCCCGTGCTCCTGAGCCGCTTGCCCGGCCTCCTGCTTAGCAGCTGGCACTGACCTCGTCTCCGCGGATGTGCCTACCCTTTTTTGAAACTATTTTGAAAATCTTTTTGGTCCTCTCTCATGTCCCGTGGTGGGAAGCTCAGTAGTATTTTCTGTTGTGTGCAAAAGTACTTCAGCTGCTGAGCGGGATCTCGTGTTGCTCACACATACCAGGAGTGTTCCTGAGCAAGCCCAGTGTGGCCCACTGCATACGTGCTGTTGTAGGAGCCGAATTCCTCCCTGAGCAAAGGCGGGTCTTCTTTCTTCATTTTAGTTCCCACCTGTGTCCTGGTTATAGTGTATAAGACATAAATTCCACTGATTCAAAGCTGTCGCAGTAAACTGTCCACCTTACTTAGCTACACATTTACTTGGTTTATGTTTCAGGAACTATTTTTTTTTTTTTACTACTGCTCTGAACTTAATTTGCAGTATATTTTGCAAATGCATTCTTCCTGTAGGTGGCTTATTACTTCTGGATGCTGTGCAAATAGCAGCTATTCTACTTGTGTCAAAAGCTGCAGAAAATGCTTACTGTTTCCTTAACGTGCCATTACCTGGGTAGCACATGTGCACTGCGTAAAGGAGAGCAGAAGAGAATTACTTGTCTGCAAAATTAGGCGTTGCACAGCTTTCACTCATCAAATAGCAGCTTTTTTTGTTCATAAAACAGCGCATTCTTGGGAGGCAATCATCCATCTGAATTTTAGGCACTTCCTGTGTTGGCGTATCCATCACAGCTAGTGCGTCTGTCTGGGTAATCAGTGGGAAGCAGTGAGCTCCTTTGCAATGCATTTACAGGGTCTGTGCTGGAGGCTCTTTCTGAAGGTGATGAATTGCGCCCTGGAAGTGCAGTCCATGAGCTTGGCCAGCTCAGGTGTGGACATCTCCACCGTAGCCAGCTCCCAGGGCGTCATTCATCTCCTCCAGAAGTCTGCAGTGCAGGCATCTCTAGCACGGCTGATCAATCCTTTGTGCTCTGCTTGTGCTTTCTGGAGATCAGGGGAGTTCCGGGCATGATTTATCAGGTCAAATACACCAGCTTTAGGTGAGAAGACTCTCACATGCCCCGCCAACCCTTGAAGTGCGAGGTGGCTAGCTCCCATCGATGTACCTCCAAATAGTCCGAGGGACTCCCTGTTAGCATTGTGCAGGTCAGTGCATTTGGCTGTGCAGCTAAATCGGTGCTGAACACAAGATCGTGAAGGTGGATAAAAGCCATCGTAGTAGATGATCGTAGAACAATCCCAATTTTGTGATTCTTTGAGGTTTTGTCATAGTGCAGCAGAGTTAGAAATCTTTCTGATAAACAACTTACTGGATCAGATGTGTTCAGCTCATTGCCTTTTCTGTGAAAGTGGTCTGTAGTGGAGAACCAGGAAAAGAGTCCAAGCGTATTCCTTGGTAGATCTTCATCCCTCGCTTGCCCAGTCATTCTTTGAACATATCTAGGTCTTTGATACTCTGTGAACCTGTGGCAGTGATAGACCTGCAAAAGAACATTGCATTTCAGTCACCCTCATCCTTCTACAGTGAGACGGTGTTAATACTCATTCCCTATTAACCATCTTTCCTGAGATGGAAGCCACTCCACCACTCCAATATGGAAATCAGGCTTACTGCTGTGCGATCCCCGACTCTGCGGGAGCACTGCGGAATTCCTCTCCAGTTCATCCACATTGAAAGCCAGTGCAGAGAGTTCAGTTTATATATTTTCATATGAATAATCCTTTTGAAATCTCCTCAGCTTAATGAAATCTCGTGGTGACCAGCTCTGTATTTTAACTGTGTGTTTTTCAGTATTAAGGGACTTGGTTTACTCCGGTATGTGAAGGTTGTTTCTTTAATTTCATAGCTTTTTTTCAAGGTGCTCTGTCTTTATAAGATGCCTGCAGTTCAGGCAGCTTCTAGCATGATGGATTTCATATTGATGAAGACAGCAGATTGCAGGAATATGATCATGAATATAATGACAGGAAGGAGAGTCAGGAACGTGCCAATGCAGGATTTCTCTTCTTGAGATCTTTATTGAATGAGAGGTGGTTTGTTTTCTTTCCTAATGATGCAATAAGACATGGAATGGGGCAAATAATATTTTAAATAGTTGCACCTTTTCTTAATAGAATGTCTGACAATAGAGAGTTTATTTAGAGTCTCTACGGAGAATGTAATGCGAGCATTTGTGTATCATATGCTCATAGGAAGGTTGTCCCAAAGCAGAAGATGACAGTAGTCTTGGTAGATGGAGCTAAAAATGATTTTTGCCCATATGAAAGAGAATAGTATCTCAGCTCTAGAGCTTGCAGAGACAGGAAGGCAGAGCATCTCTTCTTATTTTAACCTCTTCTGCCCCTTTTTTTCAGGTCATATCTGACTCCAGTGCGGGATGAGGAAGCAGAATCACTGAGGAAGGCACGATCCAGGCAGGCTCGGCAGACTCGCAGGTCTACACAGGTAAAGAATGGTTATACTGGTGTTCATGTGCAGGATGAAGAGAACCGATGTATTAAGAGACAAGATTTCCTTCTCTTACGTTACTGCTTAGGACAAGGGGCTTGTCTGCCCTTGCCGTGTTGGAGAGGTTCTGGGAAAAGTTGCTGCAAACAGTTACTACAAAATACTCCCCCGAGCACACACAAGTGAGATTTTAAAGTTCTCATTTCTGCAGTATACCTGCCTTTTAGTTTGCAGCTTGATCACGTATATTTGGGTTGCTTTGAATCAATGATTAGGTAGGACTGAGAAATGTGTTCAAGGCAAACAGGATTCTTTTCTTTCTGTTAGCATAAAGATGAACATTAGCCTAGCCAGGTATAAGCCTGCTGGGCTTTTTAAATGACCTGAAAGACCTGAAATCTAATTGCATAAATTTAAAACTTCTCTCTCGCTTTCTCTCCAGGGTGTGACCCTGACAGACCTTCAGGAGGCAGAGCGAACCTTCAGCCGGTCCCGGGCAGAGCGGCAAGCCCAGGAACAAAGCGAGAAAGCTGAGAGCACTGAGCCTGCTGAGGACAGCAGCGAGAGGCAGGAGACCCGGTCACGGTGGAGCAGAAATACAGATGAGGAGGTGATCCTCCTGGCCTCGCTTCCCATCGTTTCAGAGTTAATGATATTGTTTAGGATAGCTGAGATCAGGAGAATTTATTTTGGGGATCTCTGTTTATTTAAAGGGGGCAGGCTTGCTGGAAAGAAGTAATACTGAGGAGTAGTACCTCACCTCAGCCATCTCTGCACGAGGGATGTGGATGTGTAGGTGGTAGAGGTTAGCTGTCCTTTGCACTCCGCTGGGAGTTTCGCTTCTTTGTCTCTTGCCAGAAAATAACAGTCTAAATCACGGGAAGTGGGATGAGAAGGATAATGATGGAGATGTGGCCTGGTTCCATCCTCACTGTGCAGACTGGACTGAGGCCTTGTGTTCGCATTTACACACAGATGGTCTGTGTGTAATGGAAAGCTATAGAGACTGGTTTTCTCCCTCTGCCGTCGCTCCTGGTTTTTTTACTCTAAATCATTCATGTCTATTAAATAGCTTGTTTGTCCTGCTATTGGCAGTAGGGACAAAGAGGTTGATCCCAGACTTCCCAGCGATGGGAAGGTGCTCTCCCATTGTAGCTGTACAATGCTTTTGACATTCCTCCCAGTCTGATGGAATGAACCCGATCTGGTGGATAGAGGTGATTGCTTCCAGCAGCAGTGAAGAAAACAATACACTCTAAAAGATCGCCCAGTTCCCTGAAATCCAAAATCTGCTAGTTCCTCTTCATTCTACTAATTTTTTGTCATGGTTCTTTGTTTATAGACTGTCTATCGGCGATTAAGGTGCCCAGTACAACCAGACAAACCTACAACACCTGTATCTCCTTCAACGTCAGCACCTCTCCTTTATACAAGTTCATACCTGACTCGAACAAATAAGTATCTAGGTCTTGACTCTGTGAATCCAGCAGACTTCAGAGGTGCAGCCACAGAGATGGAGAAAAATGGTATGTACCCAGGAGAAGAACAGTCAAAGCTCAGGGACTTTCATGAGTTTTAGAACTTTCAGTGTATACAGATAGAGAGAAGTTTACGTGTTATTCTGAGGGGAGCAGTATGGGGAGCCACCATCTCACAAAACAAACGTTATTTATTTAAATTCCTAATGTAGGGTCCATTTCAGATAAGCAGAAGAATAATCCACAAAGCATTTAGATTTTACGGGCTGGGGGGAGCAACTCCACTAGCATAGTTTGTCTTCAGAACAGGAGTAAGTCGGGATGATTTGGGGAGAGCTGACAGCTTAGGGTGACCTCTTTGGGCTCTGATAAAAGGTGTGTGAGGAGCCAGATGTAGTATGGCACTGAGATGCTGTTTCATTGGGTTTAGCAACTCCTTTGTAATATAACACAAGCCAAGATGAGCTTGTGAGCTTGAGAACCCCAGTACCTTAGCGAAAGCACAGCTGTAAATCACTGAAACCAAAGCAGTCTGTCTTTGTTTGGCCAGAGTGCGAAGATCAGGATTTAGACGACAGATCTCTGAACAAACAGTCAATCCGAGAGAGACGACGGCCAAAAGAGAGGCGGAGAGGCACCGGCATAATTTTCTCAACAAAAGATGTAAGTTTGAGTTCCTTAGAGAAGAGAAATTCATTCTGTCATATTCAGGGTGAATTTCCTTCCAATTCCAAGCTTCAGATTTTTTTTCCAAATCAGTTGATTTCCTGTTAGTCCTTCCCTCTTCAGCTCTGTTTCAGAATGGCACATCCAAAGGAATTGCATCCCTGTTTGGCCTCTGTAAAGTCCAAGCAGCAGGCTCTGGGAAGCCTGTTCTTGAGCTATAAATCAGTGTGATCCTTGCAGAATTGTGAAAGAGCCCACATGGGAGAAGAGAGATTAGAAGTCTAATTTCTTTGGAAGAAGGAGGTCACGAGCCACTGGAATTATTTTCAAATTCCTCTGAGCCTAAATTTGGCTACACTTAGGCCCCCTAAAAGGAAGACAATGAGGAATAAAACCTGTGTCTGCATCCCCTGCCCAGGACCAGAGAACACACGCAGGGTAAATGCAGAAGAGCTCTTTGTGTCATGGTCATTTCTCTTAGTCCTTGTTTCAAAAAGATTTCTTCAGTTTGAGGGAAGCAATCCAGCCCTCCAGACCTTGGTTAGAGACTCAGGTAGGAAAACGGATCACCTTTTCAGGAGAAAATAACTATTATGAATTCATGGTTAAGAAGTCTGCAACAATTCTAGTCCAGCTATGGACATAGAACCTCCCTCATACACCTCAGGGGTAGACCCTTCCTGCACAATACCATGAAAAGTGGTCTTCCCCGTGGCAACTATAAATATATTGAATATTTGGAGTTACCAACAAGTTGAATAAGGCCCTGCTGGAATCCTCAGAATTTCTATTGAAAGACTTGCCACAAACACCCCCTTTTTATTACTTTCAAATGATTCTTGCCTTTTTTTTTTTTTTTCACTTCCATGCCAAACGTGTGTGTGTGGTGTTTTTTGGTTTTTTTTTTCTTATTCTTGTTTTAGTTAAATGCTTTACAGCTTGCCCAGTTATCTACCGGATCCTTGTAGCAATATTACTAGCTTCAGAGCAGAAGGCAAATCACTTCTCAGAGTTTTGGCTATTTCCCCATTGTCTCTGTATGAAACTGCAGCTACAACTTCTGAAATACCTTGAGCTGACTGTGGAGTCAGGTGTGATGTCATGGTATTATACCATTGCTGCATGAAATCCTGGAGCTGTTACAAAGAGGCAGTGGGTTACAGAGAGGCTGCGTAAGTGCAAGGTATCTGGGACAACTAGTCTTTCCTCCTGGAGTCTATTTGAAGTGGAGGATATTCTTTGAAAGTCAATATTATGTCAACATTTCAGATGTGCAGGCTTCCCAAGTGTCATGTTTGTTCCCTAAGTATATTAAGGAGTGTTACTGCTTCTCCTATTGACTCTTAAGGAGTGTTCAATTTGCAGTAGCCATCTCAAGAGACTAATTCTGTCCCCAGTACCAAAATATTCCAAATGGCCATTAGGTTACCAGACCTCATCTGATAATCAGCCAAAAGCATCCAGACAGGCATTTCTTTTGAAAGATACGGTCTTAGCTTTAACATCAAATCATTATCTTCCTCTGATAAAATTTGGTTGTCGCCAAGGCTGCCTAATTATATTGTTTGCTTTTCATCCTAGGATGATGATGAAGTTGATGGAAATGAGGAGGTGAAGGAAACACGGGTAAGTGAAAACATATGTCTAAATAATTGGTGTTTCACTCTTGAGCGTTGGTGGCAGGAAGTCTTCTATGGCTTTACTTTTGTTTATACAAGAGGTTGAGGCTCTTTTCAGGAGCTGAGTACGAACTGGGAGGTAGTTCTGAGTAGCAGATTGCTTACTGATTTCTTGTCTGAAAGAGAGAGAATATCTACAGACTGGCCTAAGTTCAAAAGTTGGCTCTTCGACAGCTGCATAGGCAGTTCTCAAACCTGGAGGGACTGGAGCAGAAGCAGGCGTGACTGCCTGATTGAGAGCACTGTCAGAAGCTACGATGGCTGGGGAGCGTGGCTGTCAGGTGTCCGGAGGAAGGTGCATGACCTTGTATCTCAGAATCACCCTGATGCTGTTACTTTGGACAGTATGTTTTATATTTCCAAAATCTGCTCTCTGGTCTCCTAATGGATTTGTTTTCTTGCAGGGAAATTGTCTTGGCAAGCAACGCATCAGAGATTGTTCATTGTTCCCCTGTTCTTGCAATAGTCTCATTATCCTTTGAGGCCCTTTTTTTCCTTTTATAATAATTAAGTCCTTCCAAATATCCTTGATTTCTTTTGGTATTGTCTGTCTTTCTCTAAAACACATTTGAGCCCAACAGCATGACTTACGCTGACAGCATGACTTACTCTGACAATGTTAAAGCTAAATATATTTCCAAACTATTAAAGCATGATGTACAAGACTTGAGAAAAATAGCAAATTTAAGGTTGCATAGGGGTCAGCCTGCTTGTGCGATGTTTAATCTCTATCAGAAAATATTGAACTTAAGGTAGCCTTTGCACATACTTTTCAGTTCGGTAGAGTGATTGAAGCATCATTTTATTGAAATGAACTGGTACTTTGAAAATTTTCGGTGAGACTCTTCAGGGTGTATTTTGTTTTTCTTGCCATACACGGTCAAAATGGGTCAGAGTCTTGGTGAGCCTTATGGGGACCAGAGAATCACATGGTGCTGGGATGGCTGTTAGCATATGCTTATTTTTCAGTGCCGTCCTTTGCTCTCCCAGTGCTTACTTTGCAACGAGAAACACGGGATATTCCTTCCCACAGAAGCACCAACTGCTTCGACAAGCTCAGCTCTTCCCACAGGAGTTTCTGTTCATAGCAGTACGCAGCTTCGTTAAATCTTCCACTTAACCCTGCATGAAAAATTCAGCCATTCATCATCCTTTAAATTGTTTTGATGTTTCTGCTGTCTCACAGTAAGACTGAAGGAGGGGTATTTTGTAATGTGTAAAACGTAATAATAGGGACACCTTGTTTCCAGCACAGCTGTGTTTTGAACTTGCTGGGAATGTCTTGTTCTTCTGGGAAGTTGTCCCACATTAGCTAAATTAAGACAAAAGAGTATCTGAGGCTGCAGGTTTGGAAGCTTCCTTAGAGTTGTCCTAAAATTGCTGAAAACTCTTTTGAGCACAGTCCTCATTGCTCTTGTAAACGGGTAAACTGCACTTTGTAAGAAACCACCGTATAGAATCATTGAATTGCTTAGGTTGGAAGAGAACTTTAAGATCATCGAGCCCAATCGTTAACCCAGCACTGCCAAGGCCACCACTAACCCATGTCCCCAAGCACCACATCTACATATCTCTTACATCCCCCCAGGGATGGTGACCCCACCACTGCCCTGGGCAGCCTGTGCCAGGCCCTGACAGCCCTTTGGGGGAAGAAATGGTTCCTGACACCCAACCGAAACCTGCCCTGGCGCAGCTTGAGGCCGTTTCTTCTTGTCCTGTGGCCTGTTACTTGGGAGCAGAGACCGACCCCTCCTGACTCCAACCTC
>KL281785.1:29867-51851 GCA_000699545.1 Podiceps cristatus
CCCTGCCCCAGCTCCGTGCCCGGCTCTGGACACGCTCCAGCACCTCAATGTCTTTCTTGGAGTGAGGGACCCAAAACTGAACCCAGGACTCGAGGTGCAGCCTTAGCCGTGTCAAGTACAGGGGGACGATCCCTTCCCTGCTCCTGCTAGCCACACTACTGCTGGTACACGCCAGGATGCTGTTGGCCTTCTTGGCCACCTGGGCACACTGCTGGTTCAGATTCAGCCAGCTGTCGACCAACACCCCCATATTCCTGCTCAAACATTCAGGATCACCCAGTCTCTTACAATTAATGATGTTGGGATTCCCCAAATTAATAGCAAGGAATCCTTTTTTCTTGCACTTGCCACATGTTTCTTGTGGGTTCCCATCTGATAGAAGAGCAACTTCATTTCCCTTGTCCCCTTTGCGCATGTGTGTTGTGGCCACAGTCTTACGCACCTCACATACATTAAACCCTGGTTTACACTCTTCCACTCTGCTGGTGCTGGTTTTCCCATTCTCCCAGTCCTCTTGTTTTTATCCAGTTCCTTTTCTTTGCTGCATTTCTCCAGCATCATGTCACTTGGCCAGTCTTCCCTGGTTTATTTTACAGCCAAATCGGAGAGATTTCAGTCCTCCTAACTGGCCGTCAGTTTGGCAAGAGCGACAGCAGCTCCTTGCTTTCAGTTCTAGTACCAAGCAGGAAGTACAATTAATAATCATTAAATCATCAATAATAATAATTTGACAATGGCACTTGCCACCATCAGAGTTGTGAAATTGAACACACTGAAGTGTCCTGTTTTAGTCGCAGACCCCCAAAGACTCTCCTGATTTTATGCGAGCAGTTGTTTTTTCCTCCAGTGTTTATATCTTGGCTGATATTAGGAAGACTTTCATGGGAGCCAAAAAAGTCCCTGCTTGGATTCCCTCCTCCAATCTAGACAGTGCTGGAGTTTAGCGAAGGAAAGGTAAATGCAATTTTGGGTGGGGGGGGGGGGCAAAGGAGCAAATAAATGTTGTTCTAATTCTCAGAAGTGGATGAATTCTTTTGGCTGAAATTTAGGAGCACCAGCATGGGAAAGCAGCCCAGACACCTTGGCTGGGGTTTGGGCAACTGCAGCAGCCTCGAAACGGGACGTCTCAGGGAACCTTCCTGGGTTTTGCTACCAACCCCGCCTTTCTGCCTGTGATGCAGACTGCTTGGGTGCAGCGTGGAAAGTTGGAAGAGCAGACAAAGTTTTATTGTGGAATAAATACGTTCAAGGGCATCAGGACTTCAGCTGGAAAAAACCTGTGGGGAAGCAGCTTTAGAAGAGTTTTCTTTTGCTTGGTTCCACTGGGAAGGATTTGTTTGGTCTGGGAAGACCTGAGCTCGAACCAGAGATGGGGAAAAAAGTTCAGGCAGACTCTAGTCTGTGTTTCTCAGAAAGTATAAAATTGCAAGAGTCGGAAAGATCGCGTTAGCAGTGCCCATCTGGGCAGCGTGCGGAGTCTGGTGTTGGGAAACCTTCCCTGCTCCGGCAAGTCAGTGACACTGAAACACCAGCGTGAATTGAGTTGTGGCGGGGCCAGCGCGTACAAATACACACAGGCCGTGCAGATGCAGCTCTAGTTTGGGATGCGGCGTTTGAAGGATGAAGAGTAAAGAGAAGGGTCCGGTGCTACATTCTGGAGAGGGTTTTCTGTATCCCCGGCTCTTCTGGCTTTGACTTACTTATACCTGACTTCTGCCATTGCCGTTTCACAGCAGAAAAAATTTGAAACAAATTTTAAATGACATACCATACATAACAGAAGTAGAAAAATGTTTGTAATCATTTAAAGGAATTTTCTCTCCTTGCATTTTCTCGTTAGTGTCATTACAAATGCGCCTCACCTGTGTGTGAGTTCATCAAGGGAAAGCTTTAAATACAGGGGAATGCAGCGAGTGTCATGTTGAAAAGCAACAATTTCTGGGCAGTAAAAGTGTCAAAACATCTGGTCTCATGAACTGCCTCTAGGACAGTCTGTATAGCACAATATAAAACCCCAATGCATTAATGGAATTAACTTTTATGCAGGAGTAACACTGAAACATACGATTATGGATTACTGTGACAGTAAGTGTATTAAATAGGTCCATTCTTGTCTCCCTGTACTTTGATTTATGAAACATGAGTATTTTAAATTCTGCAAAACACCACTCAAGCCTGCTCTGTTTTGTAAATATTACGCGTTCTGCCTAATTGTATTATTAACTTGAAATCACTAGATGTAACTGGATATTACAAAAACTAAGTCTCTATCTTAGGACTGAATTTCTAAGCTTAATTCTGTGAATTCTAAGGGAAGACCAATGAACTGGAAAATTCCTTATGCAAACCAAATGCCTTAATGTTGTAACTGTTTCAGAGTTAGAACTTGGGGGTCCTGATTTTGATATGTTCTATTTTTCACCTATATTTTTCCTTTTAGTGCCATTTTGTCTTCCACCGAGACTTCCAGTTCAGCTTTTGTAATTGTACTGTTCACTTTTTTTTTTTGAAAGACGGATCTGATAAACAACTAAAAGGTCAGGAATAGATTGAATTAATGTTTCATGGCTTGCCTGTCGTAGCCAGACTGCCCTAGGAGCCCTAGCCGCTACCCCACAGCCCACGATTTCGTTGCCCCCTTTCCCCGGCGCGGTGCCACGCAGGCTGGCGGGCTGCTTGTAGACTGTCTTTTTAAGCTAAGGAAGGCTCCGAGCCCTCCACTTTCTGGACTCGGATTGCCTAATATGGTAAGGTATTTCTTCATGGGCTGCGCAGTTTTGCTGAGATAGAAGGAAAGTTGACTAGTAAAAGAGAACAAAATAGGTGAACTTCATGCCAGCTGATAAGAAAATAAAATCTTTTAATGCAGATAGCTCTATGTGGTACTGTTCATCCTCTGCCTTATTGCTACTAGCCCAGGGTCCCCTTGGGGCCTGTGGATGCAAGTGTTTTTCCCTGGTTTTGCTCTTGAATATTTACTTCTAGCATAGACACAGTGTGACATGGGAGTGAAGGCATCTGGCCCATGTCCAAGGTAACGTAGGTGGTACTGTGCGTCACTTGCATGGCTGTAGTTAAATTATAGAGCATTTTAATTATGTGGAAAAGAAGGCTGTGAGAGACTGGCTCTGTTTAGTCCTGTTTATAAACAAAATGCTATAATGGGTTGTGGATGCTGTGAGGAGATCTTTAGCATGTGTACAACTAGCAATATAAAATTGAGTCTAAAATAGCAGAAAATTGCTGCAGAAGCATGCACTAAGAGTTTTGCCAGAAAGCTTTAAATATGGTGAAGAACAGTTTTAGTGTGTTTAGACTGCCCTCAGTTCTTTGGGAAGGGTCGGGGGGAAGATGCTGTAGATGTTTAAATTCGTTCTGCAAGTATTTTTACAAAAAATTGTGACATCTGCACAATTTGCCTTCTGACTTCTCCAGCCTAATATGCTTGTGTTGGTTTTTTCTTAACCTTAATGTTTTGAGAAGGGCATCAGACTTGCTGTCTACTATCCATGTTGATACAGCATTTAAATCACCAGCGTGGCTGCTCAGTTCCTATTTATGGCTCTGGGAAAACATATTCTTTGCGCTTAAAGCCAAGCAATCCCAGTCTGCTATGTAGACTACAGGGTTACAACTAAATGCGTTCAGGTTAATTCCTCTAATTCACCGAGTTGCTGAATTAGGAAGGTGTAATGTGAAGCAGCGTCCATGATGGAGATGAGTAACACAAAACCAGCTAAAATCTGATCTGCGAGTCCCAGGAAGATGAAGCAACATAGCGAGTCCTCCAGGAATGATTTACAAGGGCATAGAGTCATAACTATTTAAGGTAACTTTATGCTTTAACTTCTTGTTTGGTAAATTTACTCTCAGAATTTCAATGTAGTTTGAGGTGACTAATCTTTCTCAGTTGTCAGCAAGTAATTTCACCTGAAGCGATGCATCGGATACCCACCGGATACCTTGGCTTTTGCTGGCATTGCTGGGAGGCCTGTGCAGTCGGTTCAAATTATCCCATTTCACCCCATTCCTGGCCCTTTGCCTACAAGGCAGCTCTGTCACAGGTGGCCCAGGATCCTTGTGTTTCTTCCCAGAAGGAATGGGGTGCAGTGTGCTGGGAAGGGTGGCAGCAATCTCAGTGCCACGCGGATGCATCTCTCCGCCTCCAATGCAGTGTGGCTGCAGGACCAGTCAAGTTCAGTGTGGCTGCTAGCCTAGGCCCGTTGGCCTGAGGAACAGCATTGCTCCTTGGAACACATCCCAAAGACGGGATAAATCTAACTATTGCTTTATGTCTAATTATGTTTATAATTTTTGACTTTTTAAAGGTTAACAGCATATGTTTGTGCTTATACATGTAACAGAGCATTACGTTAATTTTTGTTTGAAACTGTCAGACTCTATCTCGTCATGACATGCTCAAAATTATGGAATGGAACAGAATCTCTAACTGTTTAACTACTTATAGCGGGTTCTCTGCCCCTCAGGGAGCCTGATGATTGTACTTCCTTGTCAGTCATCCAGCAGGCCGCGGGGAGGATGTGTCTCCTGATGGAGTTGAAGACATTCTCCAAAAAATCTGGTCTGCTGGATTAAAATTCCGGCATAGAGCAGTAGATATCTGGGTAGCCCATAATGGCTGTGTTGTGTTCATAGGATCATAGGATTGTCAAGGTTGGAAAAGACCCTTAAGGTCCTCGAGCCCAACCGTTAACCCATCACTGCCACTGTTGACACGGCTGTTGGCCTTCTTAGAGTGGGTGAATCGTGCACCGGCAACAGGAGAGGGCTTCAGCAGATGCAACTCAAATCTGTCGCACTCGGTGCTTCCTTTCCAGCCCTTCTCACCCGTCTCCTGGTGATTGCGTCTTTGTGGCGCTGTGGCAAAGCCCCGGTGAAGCCAATAGTTCTTGGTGCCTGGACGTACCATGGAGAATGGTGCAGTCCCATGTTTAGGTAGTAAATGATTTCTCTCTCACATATCCAGAAGGAGCGAAAAGCAGAAGCTGTATTGCCAGATGGCTAACAAGGAACTGAAAAATGATCTAAATTTGTGTGGAAAACTGAAGTCAAATTCCCCGGCAATAAAATATCCTTTGGAAACTATCACTGTAGGAAAAATTGTGTGTTCCAGTGATTCAAGTGTGGTGATGCTGTTTGTCCCCTTTGTCTTTAAAAGGTCACTTTTTGTTCTGAGTTTATATCCTCCCACATGCTTCTCGTCAGAAAGAGACTCGTATTTAGAAAGTCATTGTAAGTGTTTTGCTTTTGGACATGGATTTTCCCTGCTAGAAGTAACATTATTTGGCAGAAGCTACTTCATTATTTGGTAGGTCAAGATGGAGAATCGTGAAGCGGCAAAAGTCCTTTCTGGCAGGAATTTCCCACCAGCCTTGGTTTAATTCATGCCTCGGCATGTTTTCATTGCTCATTAGCTACATGCTAGGTACCTACTATAATGCTGGGCACTGTTGTGGGTTGGTTTTTATATATATTTATCAGCTTTTTTTCATTGCTCTAACACTTCATCCTTGGGAGTGAACATAACCTTCTGCACCACAATCTGCTGCTGTTGAAGGAAGTCCAGAAATAGGCTTGAAACATAGTTAGATAGCAATGTGTTGAAGTTATACATCTGTTTGGCCAGTGGCACTAGAATATTGCTTTGTGTCGGGCGGTAGCTTCCTCAGATGAGCTACCAGAAAGGTTTTACAGCCGTGGAGCGGCTGGGGCAGGCGGGAGGTGTGCAGAATCTGATGAATTTGGATAAAGAGCAAAATGGATCATGACTCTGTTGCGAGTGCCCTGAGATTTCTGTTTCTCTATGTCATATTTTGGAATGTCCCTTAGCTTGGAATAGCTATGTTTACATCTGGTTCTTATATTGGTGTTTGCTTTCTCAGTTTCCCTGACACGGCCTGTTAATATCTTTGCAAATTTCTGTGACATTCCTCCTTTATAACTGGGCATGTTTGTGCTGCTTCATCCTTGCAAGAAAGCTGGATGGAGGGAACCTGTCAGTAAACACTTGCAGAATGCAACTGCTGAACGACTTTGGAAAATATTATATTGTAACACTGCTTTATCCTTAGCGGGGTAGTAACTGGATGAAATCACTTGATTTTGGGTGTGAGCAATGCTCTAAACTGGACTTGTGAGTGGACAGTAGAAAGCGTCTCTCCAGATGTTATCATGCTGCTTTTTTTTTTTTTTTTTTTTTTTTTTTTTTGAACAAAACACGGTATTGAGTTCAGGAAAGAAGCCTGACTGTGAAAAGACGGAGCCAGGTTTTGGGTGGACATAAAGCAAATTAACTGTAGGCATCAGTTTTCCCACTGGTGTGTATCCATCGTGAGGAATGTGGCATGAAAATACACAGTGCTGGGGTCGCCCCAGGCCTCTGGGTTTGTCACCAGGGTTGCATTTCCAGCCTTGAATGGAATCAAATCTGTGGTCTTGGAGACATTTATTTTTGGCAAAGTTAGTGACACATCGCTTTCCCTCTAACGGGAGCCTGTTGCTGCAGAGTTGTTTTATTGTTGCTGATTATTGCTACCATCGCCATCCGTTTCTGTAACCTCTCGCCATCATCCCATGATGGTGATGAACTCAAAGTAATGAAACCCTTCTCCCTCTCCTGCAAGCTTCTCTTTTAAATTCAGTTCTCGACCTCTGAAGTTAGGGAGGTCCCCAGAGGTGTCGGTGAACACCCCTGCTTCTCGTCCCGATACAAATGCTGGATTCGAGTGTTCAAGGCACCTTGTCCGTTCTTCCAGAAACTCAATTCTGCTCCACAGAACTGTGGAAGACTTTTTGCCTGCATGCACAGTTTGACACTTACAGTTGCTAAAATTATGTTCTTGTGCTCAGAATGATGCTTTTTTAACTCGCTTCTCTGCTGCTTTTTATTTTCTATATTTGTAAGAAAACAAAAAGAAAAGAATTCTGAAGTTTTAAATATCAAATGTGCTATTCTCAGCCCACACTAAAATTATCTGAGTCTACTGCTTAATGCTAATCCAGGTATGCCTAGTGGGTATAGCTTCCAGCCTTTTTGTGATAAATTTAGTCATGGGAATAAAAAGTGGGGGAAGTATGATGCTATATGTGCGATTATAGACTGTCAGCTGCTGTGTGTGTGTTTGGGAGGAGAGGAAGATCCTTTCCTTCTGCTTCCTATCTGTGAGACGTAGCGCCAGATCTGCTCATGGGAGTCCTCGTCAGTGCACTGCAGATGAAAGCCTGTTCACTTCTACGGTTTGTATTCCATTTATGGCAAACTGCTGCAGTGCCTTCACATCACGTTTACAACACAGCTTATTGCCTGACCAATAATTTCTTTGCTACAGCCCTTCAGCCTTCTGTTGCTGAACATAACCATTACTGCCTTTTTCAGTTCTAAATAAACCCTGCAAAGCTGTAATTGAACCTGTTAAAGCTTGCATATGATTTTTAAAGTGATTTATTTACAGTGGTTTAGAGTGGTTTTTATATAGCATGTATTTTCAATCAACTTTTCATTATCCAAAATAATAGTGGGTTGGCTATTACAGTGAATACAGCTGCTGCAGCTTTGACCCTGGGTTGTCCCACATAACGGCAGCCCTCTGGATTCTTACAGTGTATCTGCGAAGTGGATTACAGTTCATAGATAATAGAGTTAGCTGTACAAAAAAAAGGTTTATTACTACAACTTTTAAAGACTGGCTTTTTGCCGCATCTCCTGGGTCAACTAACAGTGCTGCTAATTCCAAATCATCTCATTATGCGCTGAAATGAATAGTTTCTACAGAGGTAGCAGAATTTCTTTGCACTAAAAGCAATTGGTACAGTGAATAAAGATGTGAGAGCAGGAGGGTTAACAAGACTCAGCCTTTTCTTTGAAGGTGAATTCCTATCCACATTTTTTGGTAATGCTCTAGAGACTTTTACTGCAAGATCCCATGTAGAGGACGAAATGACTGGTGTACAGGTACCCGAGGTGCAGTGATCAGCAGTACTGTAACCATTCATCTGACTGGAGCCGGCGTGTTCAAACAAAATGGTATTTCTGGCTTGTCAGACCCAATCTCAGATTGATCACGGGCTTTTCCCTTGCAGATAACAATGTTCATGTCTGATGTGGACATAGCGGAAGACAAGTGCAAGGCAAGTAAGAAACTCTTCCAGGGACAGAGCAGTGGCACCGCTTAGTGTGGGCAAAGACTGCGCATTATTTAGGGCTTAAATAATCACGAATATAGGGCATCCTGAAGGGAAGGGAGTCACAGGATTTATTAAACTTTGTCCACAATATAAGTGTCATTACAAAGGGGAGGTACAGTGCTCTCGCACTATCGATTTCAGTTTTGTATGCCAATCCAGTAATGTAAAAGCAATAGAAAATGTAATCTTGACTCTGTTCTCTCTAGCCCGCATCAATAGTTCAATAGTTAATGGATTTTTCATGTTTAAACTGAGTTTGCCTGGATTTTTTACAGAACTACTTTATACCCAGAACAATTATTTTATAGCCTGGCTCTTGGAAACAACTGCCAGGGTACTTTATTTTGCTCCGTTTCTCCAGACAAGTGTCATGAGAATAAATGTGTCTTTAGAATTGATTTAAGTATTGCATAAAATATGAATTGCAGATTTCAGTGTTTCCCTGGACTGAAACATGACTCAACACACAAACGGTGCTCTCCTCCTGCAGGTGGGGAATCCAGACGTGAGGGCTGTGAAGATTTTTTTTAGTTGAAAAGCAAACAGCTAAGCTCTGTGGGAGGAGGTAACAGCGGTTGCATTAAGCAATTGGGGGGGAGGGGGGGTCTCTGCTTCTCAAAGAAAAGTGAGCGAAGTGGTCTCAGGGATAGGTTCAAATGAAGACACACGAAGCGTGTTGCCTGCCTCTCCTCCTTTGTGCTGCTTGTCCCGTTGGGTTATAATTCGCATCTTGTGTCCCTGCAAGTACAGCCCCGTTGTTCTTACATTGCTTGGCCCAGCATGGGAGAGGGTCCCAGAAAGGGCTATGCCACCGGTGAGACCCCCATCCTCAAAGGCTGAGTGCGTTAGTCCCACCGTAGCCAGCTGAGCCTCTTCTCTAGCACTGTAGCCAGCTGGCGAAGGCATCTTCTCTGTGTTACCAAACCCTCTTACCCTCCAAATCAGTGGGCCTGTGTCCAAGGCACCCGCTGGGAATGGTTCCCGCGAGCACCCAGGTTGTACGTGGAAGAGTGTTGGTTGGCCAAGGACAAGACGATGCCAAAGATCTTCCACTGGCTCGGAGGTCTGCGGGGTTGTGTGCCGGTGGGCAGGGATGGTCCCTGGCTATGTTGAATTTCAGAGATGTGGCCAAGGAGACCCCGTGGGAAGGTATGTGAAGAGCATCCTGGTGCTGCGTGGCCCTAGTTCATGTCTTCAGCTCAGCCCCTCCATCGGCTGAGCCTTCTGTAGCTGGAGACGTCAGCGTGCTCTCCAGTATGTGCCTGCTCTGGGGAGATAGGGAGGCTTGGCTGCGAATGAAAGGAGGCAGCTGAATGGAAAGTAATTCAGTGATGTACAGGAGAGCGTGGTAAAGCTGATGTGGAAAATGACAGCTAGGACTTTGAGGACATAGTTTGGGGATAATTTGCTCCAAAAATACCAACTACTCTCCCTCATCCTTCAAGTTTTATTAGAACCCTGGTCTCCCAAGAGGGCTTCTCCTTCCTCCTTTCCTTCTCCTCTGCACTCCCAGAGAATATGCCGTGGGCTCACATCACCGAGAGCATCACTCTGCACCGCTGGCTTTAACCCCTAGTTTGTTTCACGTTTTTGACTACTGCAGGTTGGAACGTTACAGTGCTGCTTTGCTTTATCGGTGTCACGTTCTGTAGGTGAAGATTTTCAACACAGATAAAAGGGGTGTTTGTATTTTTCCCCTCAAATATTTATCTCGGGCTTCATCCTCTTTCTGGTACATCATTTTCTTGGATATGGGTCCTCCTCTCTAATGAATTAAAAAAAAAAAATGGGTACAAACACAGGTGTTGTTACCAAAGGAAGAGAGGGACAGCCTTCTGAAAGGAAAGATGTCTGAAAACAGGGATCATAGTCAAGCCCATTGCTCTAAGTGTAGGACATAGTTGTGCTGCTGTACTCAAAAGCTGAGAAGAAATCATGATACTGCCCAGAAATACGCTGCAGCATGAAGTTACAGATTTATGTCCAGCGGTCATGGAAATGCTTGTAGAAGATGATTTTTTGGTTTGTGGTGGTTTTGATTTTTTTTTTTTTCTTTTTGCATGTCTTTCTGGTAGCTGTACAAAGCTGCACCACAGCTATAGCACAGACCGGGCTGCTGGTTCTTGCTGAGGAATGTCCTTAACAGACAGAAACAGTCAGATCTGAACCGTGACCTTGAATATTACAAACATCAGGCCAACGGTGCTGCAAAGGAAGAGTCCGGTTTCATCCTTACACAGGGGAACCCTTGAAAGTAAACCATACAAAGCAGCAGGAAGAAGCCCATAAATTAGGCACCTTTGCTGAAATAATGATGAAACCCGGCGTGTTTTGCCATATTGCATCTCATTCTGCTGTCTTTCTCCTGGCTAATAAGGATACTAATTCTCATGCCACCCTTTCTCTTTAAAATGAGTTATTGTCCACCAAGATGGGTTTCAGCAATCTGTGAGGCATCTGCACTTGATGACTAATTAACTTTTAATTAGTAGGGAATAGAAAGCTCAGCTTTTGTTTTGGTTTGAGGCTTGGGCTGTGAGTTATGTACTGAAATGTTGATTTTGGAGCTTTCCCGCCCCTCCTCAGCAGAAGTGTGCCCATGGAGGGATGCAGCAACGGTTCATTTAGGACTGGATGGGAGGGGAAGCGAAACCCTGCGATTTAGACCTGTTTAACTCCACCTTGGTGACTAAGCTGGGCTTTGTCAGCCTTGTAATTGTGATTGAGACACTCCGGTCTGCTGGTGGCCACACGGGTTAGCCCAGTTTCAATTACTGGTACTGTTTTGAAATCCCAGAAACTGAGAGGAGTGTGAAAGGATCGCTTCTGTGTGCAAGTTCTATAAATATGCATTTAAAATGTCTGAATTACCTTGTTGTCGCTGTACGGCAGTTGGACTTGGACTGCTGGGAGAGGTGGAGGCTGGGGGTGATGAGTGCAACAGATGGAGGCTTGAAAGATCAAGGTCCTGCCAGGGTCTCCTTGAGCAGCGGGGTGCCTGTCACTGCCTTCTTGTGTGTCTGGACTTAATTTCCATACCTTTAAAAGGGAATGCAGAAATATTGCCAGGCAGAATTAGACCTCTCCACTTTTTTCTCCCCCTCCCCTCCTGCAGTCGGTGGAGGATGAGTCTCCTCCATCCTAATGATGAGGTACCAAGCAGAAACCTGATCTCGAAGTGACTTTCTTAGAGAAGCACAATCCGGCAGCCCCGTGTCCCCCCTCTCCGTGGTCACACGGCGATGCTGCAATGCCCCCGGATGGTGACGATGCTGGGTGGCAGGAGAAACGGATGCAGCTATTCCAAGCACCATTCCCCAACTATGTATTGGTAAAATTGCACAGTTGCCAAGCAGTGTGCAAAAAGGGGCAATATTTCAGATCAACTGAGAGGTACGTGACTGTAGTAATACTCTTAAAATATTGTTATAAAGCTGCTGTTCTGCGCTTGCTAGGAAATGTTGGAGGATAAAGCAGCCTGTGGAGCTGGAGCACTGCAGACAGGTTAACTCCAAGCACCCAGCGACTTGGTCAGTTTGGGTGGGTGTGAGGGAGTCTGGATGAGGGCACGTCCTTTGGCGTGGTACGGGTTCGTTAACATGGCCTTACTGGAACTGGTCCAGCGCAGATACCTGGGCTGATGCCTTTCCAGCAAAGAAAACCATAATTTTCAACCTTCTGGCTGCAAGACTGTGTATCGAGAGCTATTAAATCAGCACACCCTCTGAGTGTTTGAGGGCATTTTTCAAATGAAATCCCATGTGGTTATTCAGATGGGACACGAGGGACATCCACTTGCCTTTGTGGTGAATGGCCTTGCCACCTCTGAGACACTGCAGAGCGGCGTTCCAGCGAGCTGGCTCGTGCAGCAGCAGCGCAGCTCGGCCAGGAGCTAGCTGGAAGTTTGGTGAGAGAGGTACATGCTCTCCCCACCCTTCTTCCTTTCCTCCAAGCTCCTCTCCCCTCCTCCTCCATCCCAAACGCTCGTTTGAGTGAGTACATTACACAAGCTTTGCGTCACCTTCTCGCAGCTCGAAACGGGCTTATGAGCAAACAACAAAAATCCTGTTGTGCTGCATGAGTGTGTCCTCCCTTTAATGGTATGAACTGCTCCGTGTCCTTTAAAATATCTCCCTTTGTCGCAGCCGCAAAATGCGTGCTGGAATTTAAGCTTTGCAAAATGCCGTCGATTTGCCTCCGACCTCCCGCTCGCAGCCTGCCAGGCCTTGGGAGCTTGTAAGTTATTTTCTTTTCTTCCCCCTTTTTTTTTTTTTTTTTTTCCCTTAGACCTGGGTTCCCTACAAGTGGCAGCCCAAATCCCAAGCTGAAAGTGAATCGCTGCTGCTGGCCGCCCTCCAGCATTCCTCGCGGAGCGAGTCAGGATCTGGAATGTCAGAAGGCAGCGGCGGGGAGGGACGGGAGAAGCCTGCGCGTGGGTAACAGCGCCCGGGAGGAGGAGGACGGAACAAAACACAACACAACTTCATCTGGACTGCCCCTTTCCAAACCAGCGCTTGTTCCTGATTTATGCTTTCGTGTTTCATTTAAAGCATGCAGCTCTGCGCAGTGACGGCAGAGAGCTCACAGCAGCACTCTGGAGTAAATCAGGTTTTGGTTTTCTTTTTTTCTTTTTTTTTTTTTTTTTTTGGCAAAAGCTTAGTGTCTAGATAAACCCAGCCAGTTTTCCGTCTCTCTCTCTTGAGCTGGGAGTTTTTGCCTCCTGTGGTTTTGCGGGGAGATTGCTCTGGTCTTGCGGCACACGCTCTGGACGAGGGGAGATGTCCTTTTGCGGAGAAGTTGGGATGGGGCCCGGCCGGTGAGGCGGGCACGGAGCAACGCCCGGCGCTGGAGCACAAGCGAGTCCTTGACACTTTCTCTTCTTCTTCTCGGACAGGAAGCATTGTGGAGCCTCTGCTCTCCCTGCAGCAGATTAATGCCTAAAATTATACACCCTAAACAGCAGGGTTTAATTACCAGAGCTGTGAATAGTTTAATTAGTTTGTTCTGACCTTGGAAGAAGGACCTGCCCAGTGCCGTAGAGCGACAGGAGAGCAAGACTTGTATTGCTTCTAGACACCCAGCCCGAGAGGCCATGTCGTCCTTGTACACCAGGAGTAAGGAATATACTCGCAGCAGGAAGGCTCAGTCAGATTCTCCCCCGTCCTCTCCTTCCCCGATCGCAAAGACGCTCAGAGTAAGCAGCCTTTTCCTTTCTGTGTTACATGGAGACCTGCTCGGCACGTGCTCTGAGCGGAGACCGGTGGCGGTGGTTTGTTCTTACCCTTGGAGACCTGTGTCTGTGGTTTGCTTTGCGAAGAGGATGGTTTAAATGAAAATTGGGAAGGTGCTTCTGCAGCAACAGGTTTTAAGCAAGCTGCACGAGCCCTCGCACTGGGATTCGTTGCATTAATGGCTGTCAGGAGGTGCTGTGATGCTGGTTTCTCCCTTACCTTGCTTTTCACAGAAGCATCGCTGTCCCGGTAGGCTGCGGCTGGAAGAAATCCGCACCGATGAAAATGAGGCAAAACCTGACCAGCTCGTTAAACTGCGCTCTTCCCATAAGCGCTTTCATATTGCTGGTGAAACCAGGTTTGCTATCCAGCTTTTGCCCTTGGGGCTGTGCTGACCTGTGGTATAGTTTAATAATTTCAACAGCAACGACAACAACAAAAAAATTTAAGAAAACCACCTGTAGCAGGAGGCAAGTGGAGGCAGTTAACTAGTCCTCCCCAAACCGGAGCTGGTGTCCCCATCTACTGAGGTGTTTGAAAGTTGGGAACATTTCGTAACAGTATTGCTTGTAGCTCCAGAGGCATGTGAAAGGCTATCGTGAAACTCCGGGTCCGTATCGTCTCTTTACTGTCAAGAAATATTATCATGCCGGAGTCAAAGCCTGGAGGAATTAGTTTTAAAAAGGCAGGCTAATTTTAGATGTAAGCATTAAATTAATCTGAGCACTGGTGTTTGCTCAAATCAGATATGCATTGTCTGCTTCTTTTGAAGTGACAGATCTTGGTCTGGAAAAAGCATTACTTGAAATAATGTAAAAAGGGGTTTAACCCACTGTGATGTTAATGGAAGCAGCCCCTGACCTCCGGAACTTCAGCCTCCATGGCTTTTGTGGCAGCTGGTTGCCCCTGGGCTGTTAACTGTTTAACCCAGGAGCCTGAGTCTGTGCTTTCCTCCTGTCAGCAATCAGAGTATCTCTGAGGAGTCTTTAGATAATCTGAAACTATCCCCTGTGTGCTTAGATGGACTTTCTTCATCGGTTTGTACAGCTGGGCTTGGCATTCCCCAGGAAATTGCCACAGTATTGATAACCAGCTTAATAGCAGGTGGGGAACCTTTCAATGTGCTCTTAGTCGTAGAGCTGAAAATGTCTTTATTTCTTTCAAAACCCAAGTTTTTAAAAATCAGTCATGTTCTGCATACACAGACTGACTCATTTCCCCCCCTTATGCATCTAGGCATATAAACAAGTGACAAACGTCTCGCAAGAGCCGTGATTGCTGTGTTCACGGTGCATGCCTGTCGGCTTCGATGCAAGCTCACAGGCGATGCTGGTTGTCTCTGTCGATAGCAGTGGTGGGATTGCAGGCTCTTAGGGGGTTGTGGGTGTTGGAGGAGGTGGTGGGAGCTCTCGGGCAGCTCTGAGAGGCAGCAGGTTAGTACAGAAAAGTGCTGGGTGTGAACGGGATGGCCTGGAGAAGAGCTTCCCTCAGCTCCTCGTGGCAGTGGGATTTCGGTGAACGCACAAAAATTTAGTGATTCTTGCAGTGGTGATGGTAATGCCGCCGTGGCTTCAGAGCACCCGCGTGGGAGAAGCCAGCCCGGGAGTGCAGCAGCATTGACTCTCCAGTCAGTATAGGAAACGGTCATGGTGCTGTCTGGGCTATGGAAATAGCCGATGCCTTAAAAGGCTAATTAGGGAAGGATTTTTACTTCAGGCTAAAATGAAGTATCTGAGTTAACTCCTTCTCCAAGACAATGTAATTCTGTCATGAGCAAGAGAAATAATGGAGGGTGGTTTCCTATGGATTTGTCCCATGACTTTTTTGTGCATATTCCCCCCCCCATGCTCCGCCGTGCCCCCAGTAACAGCCGCCCTCGCTGCAGGGTGCCACCAGCCTTAATAAAGCAGGTAGGAATGTGATGTCTTGGGGTCTTTAATCTTCCTGTCCAGTCGAGATTGCCAGCAGACCTGTGGACTCTAAACGTTCCCAGCTGAGCAGGAGTGTGAAAACCCAGGAGCAGGCAGGGAGCCTCCCGCGCGGTACAGGCACGGAAAAAACCTCCTGGAGAACCAGACAGAGCAAAGACGCTTTTCCTTACCAAGGTACCAGTGCCAGGCAGCTGCATTCAGCGGTCATTTGCCCAGCGGTTCCCTATGGCATTCCTTGCCACACTTGCCCTGCTGCTTGTGGTGTTCCTCCTTAGGTGTTATGATAGCACTGCATGTGGGTTTTTCCCACCTTTAATTGATGGGATCTCCCCAGATTTCGCGGCGCAGTGAACTTGTGCGGCTGTAAGAAAGGCAATATTCTGCAAGAGGGCAGAGGAGATTCTGCTGAGAGCGGGGTGTCGTGTGCCACCACCTCCACATGCAAAGTCAGCACTGTCCTATTGCCCCTGAACCTCCGCAAGCTGAAATACTTAATTTCTTGTGTCACAACAGAACAGCCCAGATTTGTAGTCACCAACAAAGAAATAGCCAAGTAAATGCTGTTAAATCACCCAGGGTGGATGTTGCTTTTCAGTTGCTTTAATGAGGATGTTGCTGGAAAGGGGAAACTCGGATCCTTTGAAATCAGTTTCGATCATCCTGTTATTTGTCAAAAGCTTCTGGTATTGTGGCAGTGAGTACCTTTTCAGCACAAGTTTTGCACTGTGCTGTTTTAGCTCAAGGTTTCTCTTCCTCAAAAAAAAAAAAAAAATTATTCACATAGTTCCACGGGTGTAATAGGCAACCCAAAGTATGAAACCTGTTGTGCATAAGTAAGCAAATAAACGGCAGGTTTGGAAGGACAAGGGTGAAAGTAAGGACAGCATTTTCTTAAAAAAAAAAAAAAAAATCCTATTTATGCTGGGCCAGTTGTTTTTTCATGGGACATACTCTGTAGTTTGTGTTTAAGCTCATCTATCTGTTCATTGTGGTACTTCATAACCCTGTGTTTCTCCTCGGGATCTGGGTTAGGTAGGAAAATGAAAGCTAAGGAGAAGGCACGGTCCCAACTTACTGTGCAGACTGTAATTGCAGCTTTTCGATTGTTTCCCACATCTTTGTCAACCAACTCTTCTTTTTTTTACAGACTGCTCCTTCTTGTCTTGTCATCCTATATATTTTTTGCTGTAAAAAAGACCGTCAAAACTTAAACCCCTCAGTTCTTTCCATAGTGGCTGCATCCCTCTGTCTGCCATCCCTTCAAGGCTGTTACTCGCTCCTTGGGACACCCTACATAATTCTTCTTCTTCTGGCCACATTCATGGTTTCACTACAAGGCTTTTTCCCTCTGATGTTAGATCGCCCCCTCATTAGATTGCTCCTTCACCACGTATTACTTGAGCTTTCCAGTCGAATTTTTGTCAGTAAGGACTCAGCAATAAAGTTTTAAGTGCCCTCGGTGGTCTATACTGATTGATTTTATTCAGCCTTCTGTTGGAGTGTCTGACGGAGTGGGATATGGAATGCAAGAGCATCACCTTGTATGGGCCATATGTTTTCCCCGAGTCACTTGACAGTAATACTTGTGTGTAAAAAGCAACAGTTTCCAAATTGCCGTCTCTGTTAGCCAGCCTCCCCATCGAGCCCGCGGGTGCTCTAAGCAGTGATTACCATGGCAGCAAATGCATCTAATCTGGCTGCAGTTTTTGATGTGGACACGTATGTCTAGAATCCAAAGCAAATCTTAAAGGAAAAAAGCTAATGCACATAAATGTTAGCCGTTTGAGCTGCAGGTGCTTGGCGTGCAAATAAAACCAGCATGGTTTGGATATTAATACGTAGATAATGGTATAAAATCTTAGAGGTCTGGTAAATGCAACCGAACCAGACAACTTCTAATCAGTGAGAGATGTCCAGGAGCGCTGAGAGGCTGGTGGAAATGACTGATTGGATTACAGCCTTCGTAGAGTTTTGGATATAATGTGTCTCACGGTCAATTTTCACTCCATGAGTGCTTTTGCAGCAAGTTTTATCCTGTGTCGGACGTTCGTGGTAGCAGGTTTGTTCTCACGTTAGGTGGACCTGCATGAATCACTCGGCTTGCTGTGCTGCTGCTGCAAAGGCGTTGGAGAGTAAAGAGCCTTATGAAAATGTTTCTCCAGTAAGCTTGTTCTTCCTGGGTTTCCATTTAGTGACTTGAACTTGTTCTAGTTGTGATAAAAATGATGCTGCATAAATTGAAATGGGGTCAAGTAAGTTGTCTCATGACATTTTCTATCTAATTTCTGGATTGCTGACTAGTTAGGCAGTATTTGCAGAAATTATTACCTCCTCTCTCATTAGCCAAGAAAAAATGTGGGATACTGAAACTTGAACTTTAAGGCAATTAACCTTAATCTGTGTTCTTCAGCACCCTGATTTGTTTATCACTGGTTATTTCTCAAGCATCATGTTCTCTAGATGGGTATCAGTGTGTAATTCTTTTAAGTTCTGTTTGTTCTTTCTTTTTTTTTTTGTGAGTTTTCCTCTGTAAATGTCCTTATCTGGAAGTGTATTGGGAACTTCTAGTCATTCTTAGGGAACCACCCGTTAGATGTTCCCAGCTGTGACTCCGGAGCCAGATGATGCTCCTGTCTCTGCCTGCATCTGGACGCATAAAGAAAATGGGTCAGGGCACATGCTGTGACCCACGGGGTAAGTGGCTTGTGTCCCTGCGGCAAAACTTGCTGCTTCAGCTCTCCTCCCTTCTGAGGAACAGAGCGAATTGATCCAAGCCAAACCCATAGCAGGGAATCTGTTAACTCTTAAAGGATCCGAGTGGTCATGGACAATTCAGAAAGAAGCACACGAAGTAACACTGTAGCCTCGTGTAAAACTCTCGTTTTGACCCTCTGCCGCCTGGGCAGTGACGGGTGCCGGTGAAGACGCTGGTTAAGCAGGCAGAGAGCAATCCCTGGTGATGGCTCAGCTTTTGAAACCGTTGCCTGTTGGAGGGCAAGGAGGCCAGAAGGTCAGAGGACAACTTGAGGTCACACCAGACCAGGGAATCGGTCTGGACTGTGAAAGGGGTGAAGGGAGAAGGAGAAAGGATATCGTTCGTTTGGGTCAGCTCATGGGACAGCCACAAAACCGAGCACGTTGGCCCGACTGAGCCGGTGAGGCGCTGTGGGATGGGAACGAGTGGCCACGGGAAATGATGGGGAGAGCAGGTGGCAACTCTGTAGGCAGCAAACCACTTCACACTGCTGGGCTGGACACCAGTGTTTGCTTCCATTGCAGGAGCCCGTTATAGGTTTGGTTTTCATAAAATGAATACAGACCCATAGAAAGTGGGGCTACAGGAAACGCAGACTTCCCGCACGGGAGATGGTGCCCCATGCACTGGAGCTGCGACTGGTGGTCAAAGACAAACATGTGGACCTTGGGGAATTGTCAGGTTGTTGCTGGTTTGGGGGTTTGTGTTTTATTTGGTTTGGTTGGTTTTTTGGGGTTTTTTTTTGCAATGAATTGTAAATTCTTTTTAATGATCCCAAATTGCTGAGGTTACTCCTGCAGTTCAGTAGAAAAATCTTTGGAGCAGAGGTCCTCAAGTAGATGAGAGTAACTCCAGGTTCAGATCACTGACTAGCAGCTGCTCTGGGGCTGGTTTAGACTGAAACAGATGAGGGGGGAGGAGAGAGGTGGTATAAACTGTCGTATTCCTAATGGTACAAGATGCTTTGCGTGATACAGATGGGTCAGCGTTCCTAAACCAGCCCTCACCGCTGCTCCACACAGGCATGCCTGTGGCTGTCATGGGGCTGCTACGGGGCTGCAGGTTGGAGGAGGCGTTCGCCAGATTTTGGAGTATGCTTCATGCCAAAAAGTTGGCGGGTTGGCTTTAGGCAGCTTGAATCCTGGCTAGTGGCCAAATAGCAATTTAGATACCCAATGATAACACCTGAAAACGTCCTGCTAGAGCATTTGCAGGGTGATGGCCTGCAGACCTGTGGCATCCTCATATTGAAGAAATTTAGGAGCAGAAATCTTCTTGTGTCACTTGGCCTTTCAGCTTACATTTCCTCGTGTCTGGAGAGTTTTGTCTAAGATCATGTCACTTTGCAAAATTGAATTTTTCACTAATAAAATTTGATACCTTAGAAAAGAAGAAAAAAAAAAAAAAGCAATAAACCTGGGTTTCTGAATTGTGGCCTTTACTAAATTAAAATGCAATCCAGCTTGCCATTTTACATGGTGAGTTTTATCCCCGAGAGACAGTAGTAATAAACTGCAGCTGTGGGAAAGCCAACGGGCCACGTGAGAGGCATGGGGAACTGAGGCACAGGCTGGCAACCACCCAGACCTGTGTACCACTGCAGAACGCGTAGGTGTGTTTGGGATGGCAGGAGATGCGGTCGTCAGTCCAGTACAGCCGTACGTCTTTGGTTAAATACGTGCCAGCCGTACTGAAAACGATGTGATCTGTTGCAGCCAGCTGCCAAAGCCACTATTCCATCTTGGAGGACCTTTTAATGCTGTGCTTCAGTAACAGCAGTTTTTATTAAGCAAAGTTTATTGATTTATAGCTTGTGAAAACATATTTTGCATCAGGCCTCTGGGAGTTGGAGGTTATATGGAGGTGGTTTGGCTACGCTGGATTGTTAATCATATCAGTGGGATTTTGTAATCCTTGCATTTGCACAATGCAAACTTGAGTTGGAAGGCAGCACCATTTATCACGTCAGCTGTAGCGAACAGGATGCTGTAGCAAACCACAGCTCTCGGGTCAGCAGAGCAGCTTTCCGAGGGAGGCAACGACCTCGGAAAACCGTATCAAAAGCTGAGTTCAACCAGACCTTCTCGTTATTCTGCACCCACTGGAAAACCAGACTTGAACCTAACAGTACCTGACTTGAAACACAAACGTGACTCGGCTGTACCCGGTGCGGATGGGTCTGAGGATCGTGCGGGTAAGGCAGCCTTCCTCGCTGCTTTTCCTCCTTCCAGCCCCGCTCATGCTGTGCCGGCTCCGGGGTGGCTCCTGCCCGCAGCAACGCGACTTGCTGAAGAGGTGGTTCTGCATCAGCTTACTGAGCACCTATAGAAACCTATAGCAGCAGAACTACGTAGCTGCAGGAACGTGGTGGCTTTTGTATATAGGAGGGAAAGAACTGGCCCCAAAAGCAGCTGGCTGTATTTTATGTTTAATTTCTAAAACAAACAGGACTCACCAGGAGGATATTTACCAGCGCAAGGATAAAATTTGAGGGGTTCCAAAAACTTCCCCTCTTGATTAAGAAAAGGGAGGACAGAGGGCTGGAGCGGTGTGCCAGGATCTCGTTAAATGGTGGTTATTTAATCGTAAGTGTGGATCAGAATCTCTGAGACAGAGCACACCAAAATAAATTACTTGAGAACAATCTTAAAATAGTGCACATTTTCCTGAGGTTAGCCAGAGATAAAGAAGCATAAAATGTTCCCAAAGCATCTATTTTTTAAATTTTATTTATTTTTTTTTTTATGTAAACAGTAGACTTTTTCTGCCTCAGCTGGGTCAGATCCCAGCCACAGAACGCAATTGGAAGCAATTAGGCCAATTTTTGACTTGGCAAGAGCAGTGGCCGATCCCCCTTTTGGCTCTGCATTTCAGGGCTGCGTTTTATCCAAACCTTCCATGAGGATTTTGGTTTTAATTATACTTTACTGAACTCCTAACAGCTGTAAAAGTTTGAGTTCTTAAGGGAAGGCTCCTGCCCTCCACAGTCCAAGCACATCTCTCAAATCAAAACGTACGGCATTCCCGGCGCCGTGCAGCTTCCCGGCGCTCTGGGCGAGTAAAGCCCCGGCCGGTGCCTCGTTGTGCCTTTTCCTTGGGAACGACCGACCTCCGCATGGTGAGAACTGGGGGGCTCAGAGGAAAGCGCCTTGCGCAAGGAAGGATCGGTCCGGTGTGATGCTCTTTGCTCTTTTTCTCAGGTCCCATCTCAGATGTCCAGTGTTTTACCAGCCCAAGCGGGTTGAATCATCTCTGACCCTGGCCAGGAGGGCTGGCAGGACTAGCTGAACCCCTTTGCTGGCCTCCATCACCCCCAGCGCTACCTGACAGTGCTGCCCACCATGAGAGGGACAGGAGGAAAGATGCTGTGATCTCTCAGGTGAGAGGTCTAAGAGCTGAGGATTACCAGAACCCTGCAAGTGCTCTGTGCTTTTAAGTTTTCCTTTAAAAGTCATCCCCGTGGGTGTCCCGGTGCTCCTTAGCAGGAGTGCCGGGGTCTGGGCTCGGCGCTGCCTGCCGCACTGGTTTCTGAACCAGGACAGCTGCTTCCAGCGCCTCACTTTTCCCTGGGGTCCTCCTCCCCCCGCCCCAAACCCTGCAGCGATGTGACCCTGTTTAGATTGCAGGAAGGGTAATTTCACAACCCGATGCTTCCCTGGCTGTTAATGTTTCTAGTCAAACTTTTGATCCTAGGGGAAATAAAGGAGTCCGGGCAAAACTGGCAGTGCGGTTGCGCATTTGCCAGAGAAGGAAAAAAAACCCCAGTGCATTCCTACAGTTGATAGAGCAGTTTCTCAGCATCCCCTTTTTAACCTTAGCAGATTGCACAGTATTCATTCAAGAAACACATCAGGTAGGGAAA
>JMFS01107089.1:0-12125 GCA_000699545.1 Podiceps cristatus
GGTGCCTGCTGCTGCGACGGGCAGTCTGCCCTGCAGCGGAAGACGGGAGCTGCTCCTTCCTACGGAATACTGGCTCCATTCCTCCTGTATGAGGAGACAGGACCCATATCTCACTCAGTTCTGTAAATGGGAGGAAGATACTGTTTAGCATGGGGCAGCTTGTCTCTTTGTAAGGCAGGAGTTCCCAGTTCTCAAATGCTTCTTGCTTTATTTCGCCCACTTTGAGTACTGTTTGTCTGCCTTGGCACCACGGGTACAACCTTGCGTTGCCAGCAAGAGCACTCTGATTTTAGTTATACTACAGCCATGGAATAATTTAGGTTGAGAGGGACATCCAAATGTCCCCTAGCCCAACCCCCTGCTCAAAGCAGAACTAACCAAAAGAGTTTTCTTAGGGCTGTGTCTCACTGAGTCTTGAACACCCCCCAGGGTGGTTCCCTGCACACTCTCTATAGACAACATGGTCCAGAATTTGGCCCTCTTCATGGTAAAAATATTTCTCTTTCTGCCTAACTAGAAAAGAATGTCTCTGTCTTTGTGTCCTCCCAGCATGTAGTTGTAGAGAGCACTAAGGCCTCCCCTGAGCCTTCTCTTCTCCAGGATGAACTGTCTCAGATCTTTTAGCCTCTGCCTGGACACTGTGTGCTCCTTCCAGCTCCCCAGGCAGCATCGTGGCCTCTGCTAGACTCGCTGGAGAATATTAATATCTATTTTGTGCTGGAGACCCCAAAACTAAATGCAGTGCTACAGATATGGTCTCAGCACTACCAAATAGAGGAGAAGGCTCACCTTCCTGGACCTGCTGGCTACACTCCTTCCACTCTGCAACTGAAAGCCAAGTGAGTCTTTTCTTTACCAAAAAATGTCCTTTATAGCTTCAGGACAATGACAAAGCAGAGATAATTTTCTTTTCCAATGCTCATATTATTTTCAGCTTCAGTAGCAGGGATTTCTAAACCTTGGTGGTAATGTCAGCGAACACAGAGATTTTTCTAATTCATGCCTCTACCCATCCTGTCACTCGCCCGGTTCTCACGCAGCTGTGAGACCTTCCCCTTCATTCTTTTTATCTTATGCTCTTCCTTCTTCAGGATCTCTAAATTGTTAGTTCCCTGAAGCATGTAGCACCCCACCCCCAATAAAATAAATAAGTGGAATAACTATACTGTAACTTCAAGGCTTTATGAGGTCTTTCACTTATGTTGGGTTTCATGAATAAAATTCAATTTTAATTAAAAAAGGGTTCCTATGTTTGACTTTGTTCTAAAATTGAGGACACAATTGAGCTTCTTAAAGAAAAAAATATGCAAACTGTCTTTGGAAACAGTGTAGTCCTTTCCCTCTGACACAGTTTCTTAGAATATCCTTCTTGACTGGCATCTTAGCTATCAAGTGAGGACATGCTTTATAGGTATGCATTTTCTTAAAAAAAGCTAGAAAACTATACCTGAGTCTCTTCATTGTTTTCTCATTAAAAATACAAAGCAGCCCTGTTCAAGAAAAAGTAGGCTTTCCAGTAACCACTTGTTATCTGTAAAAAAGTCCACTGAATGTGGTTTTCACCCCCTCAGTTCCCATGTGGCATACATCAGCTTGTTGAGCTTCTCACCGTGCAAGTCGGTAGCTGTAATTTTACAGGCGTCTCTGCTTCCGTCTGATAATGCAGCCACTGGTGGGTGACCGTCACATGTTGTGCGCTGCCGCAGCGGAGCCTACGGTGAATTACAGAGGGGCAGGGAGCGTCTCAGCTCTGTCCCCTATGCTGTCGGGCAGAGGCTGACGCGGCCTGCCCTGAGCAGTTCCTGACACCTCTTGGCCACTGACATGGACACAGGACAGCTCACAGTAAGCACTTTTGGTGCTGTTACCTTCTTTTGGAGACTATGAGAGTTTAGCAGCATAGACACGATGACATTTGCCTTTTGGTCCAAAGAGTGGTCATCAGTATCGCTTAATGTAGGAGTACAGAAGCAGCCAGTGAATCCTCAAAGAGAAAGAAATGCATCATAATCCAAATGGAAAAGAGAAGAATAACTTTTCTGTGACTTTTCCCTGCCTCAAAATAGCTAACCAACCAACTAACAAGCCAAAAAACAAATTAGGCTTACATAAACTGTGAAATTGTGATGAAACAGTTTAATTTATACGGCAGCTTCCTCTGAACGTCTTTGCAGAGATTTCAGACTCAGCTTTTGTATTCGTCCTCACCTCCCTAGTGAGAAAAATCCCGCAACTCTTCTGTTTTACCTGCTGGTACTGTTTGACTTTCCCTCCAAATGAATGAGGTTCCAAGACTGTTTTGATAGACACCCTTCTTCTCCCCCTCCCCCCGCCACCTTTCATTTCCAATGGTTTCAAATATGGGTCAAAGGGTCTTATCTGAGTTCACCATTCTCAATTGAGAGCAGAATTTGCCTGACACAACTTGTGATTTGAGGATAATTATTATAATAATTGGGTCACATTTCATCATAATCGGTTATTTAAATGGTTTTCAGTTTTTCTACTGCCTTATTGAATTTTTACCAGTTACTATCATTATACTGAATTTTTACTTTTTATATTTCTCACACTCATAATTCAAAAGAAGTGAAAAATGATTCAAAAGAATTTGATCTACTTTCTGCTACCAATATAGTTCTCAGGGTTGTGTTCAGCTGTATGTTATTGTCTACTTTTATCTATGGCTGTATTTATGTCATTTATCTTTGACTATCTATATATTCTGTCAACATTCTTTAGCTGTTATCTTTAGAAATAAAGTTTTGTAAAAGTAAACATATAAAAGAATAAACTGTTTTCTTTCACAATCCTTCTCTATGGTCCAAGACATATGTTCATTATGAAACTGAATGTGCCTAGGTGTGTCCAAAGTACAGAAGCAGACATATAGAAAAATACCGGTCTTAATAAACAAGGTAAAATATCCACTGGTCATCATTCATGCTCAATGGCCTTATACCCCAGTAGATACCCTAGTTCTGGGATATTATCTGCTATTATCTGGTGATAATTTCTGAGCAGGATTTTCAGACAAGATTTGTACCTGCCATTTAAAATATTCTTATTTTTCTATTTATTTCTCCCTTATTAATGTTATACAAACTTATTTTCATTCAAAGAAAGCTACAGCTTATGGTCAAAAATTACTTTCAGGAACATTGATTCATAGTCCAAAAAGAAACTTACAAGACGGTATATGGTAGGAGATAAGGAGGAAATGCATCTATCAAAGGCAAAATTCAGCAATTCTTATCTAGTAACACAGTCTGTTCACATATATGAGATATATTAAAAAAATGTGAGATACATTTCCTTCCAGAAAAAGGAAAACATCATTCCTAGTGCTGACAAGGGAGACCAACTGTAAAATTCGACTGGAGGTCATTCACATAGGAATTGGTAGACTGGTTTGACCAAGTGATCTAATATCCAGACAGGAGACAAATTCCAGTGCAAGAATGAGGTGAAAGAAAGGTCATAGAGAGTACTTATAGAAAAACCTGTCAAAAGGTAAGTTTACTTTTAATCAGTATGGATTAAGCCTCCAAAGTACAAAGGTTTTGATTCTTTTGCAATATTAACCTTTGCATTTTAATTGTGCATGTGTCATTACCAGAGTAAATGCAATAACCATTCTGTTAGGCTGTTATCCTCAGTCATACTCAGCAGCAACAGTTATATCATTACTTCTGTGGCTTCTCATCAGTTTTGTAAATGTTTTTTTTCCTACTTATACTCTGAGAAATGACAAAAAGGTATGCTGAGTTTATTTTATTGCCTGTGTTGTTTAGAGTTGTATTATCATGTTTGCTCTCTCCAATTTCAAAGGAAGGACTCTAAAAATTGTCACTGACCATCTCTGACCTTTTCCTTAAAACTTTTTTGTTTTATCTGGATTGAACTCTTTTTATTTGGACATGAACCCTTTCACATTTTTCTTGACAA
The DNA here is from genome assembly GCA_000699545.1 of Podiceps cristatus. Lineage (NCBI taxonomy): Eukaryota > Metazoa > Chordata > Aves > Podicipediformes > Podicipedidae > Podiceps > Podiceps cristatus. Next base: position 3,949 of record JMFS01107089.1, read on the forward strand.
AGAGTTATATTTACTTTCAGATCTTCTGTGCTGTGAAGTAATTCACAGGTACCAGAGAGTGGTCATAGAATATCCATTTTCAAGTGTGACTACTCAAAAGGTAAAATTTAACAGTTTCATAGGTACCAATCTGACCTCCACTGCTACTTTGCAGAGCCCTCGACCTGCATGTAAGGCCAGTTTTAAAAACAAAAGCTACTAGTTTAGATATATATAGCCAAGAATTTCACCTCTGGAATGAGCAGCTGACAGATTTAACTCCTTGCTGCAACTGCTGTCAGACACAGAACAGGAAGAGAAAAGGGCGCTGAGGTACAGCCTGCCAAGCTGATGACAGACGGCAGCAGCACAAATGGAGAAAAATATATCTGAGCTCTGGGTAAAACCCAAGAATTACCAGTGTTTTACCCTACACAGAAGACTGTGCAAAATGAAAGAGTGCAAATGTTAATGGAATATGTGATGAAGCATTCAATAAGGATGTCAGTCCTTTATAAAAATGAAATTTCTACCCCATGGTTATTTACATATCCTCCTCCATTGTTTTGTTTTTTGTTTTTGTTTTTTTTCTTCATTTATTTTTTTATAGTGTCAGTATTGTTTTATCTCATCAAAACACACAGTTTACCTAAAATACATTATTATTATCCCAGGATAGATAGATGCAAATATTAAATGACAACACAAACACATGATGGGACTGTTATTTCCCTTCTTCGGCTTAATTTCTTCTGTATTTGCCATTTGGTTTATACACAATAGAAATCCTTTTAATACCTTAAAGATTTTATTGTTTGCACGAGAGATCAATCAAACCATTCTGCACAAGGGACATAAAAGCTCTCCATTGAGGATCTTTATTTTGTTGGAGGCATCTACTCACATCTGCATCCCACATGTGCTATTCTGACGGTCTTCTGAACCAATTGGTATTTATCATTAGTGCATATCCACCCAAGGCACATAAATTTTGCTGGGCACTTTATGGTGACTGCTTCATGAACATGGCCTGCCTGCATGAAGGCAGTTCAGTCTAACAGAATAAATTAATTTGAGCAGATAGGAAGACGGAAGTTAACCCAAAGGAGCAAAATTTACTATCCATCTTTTCTGTCCCCGGGGATAACAGCTGATAAACCCAGAAAACTTTACCACCTCTACAGTTCAGAAAAAGTTGTGAATCTGTGAAAAAGAAGATAAAAAATGAAAAAAAAATATTTCCGGATTTCCTAAGCAGTACAGCAGTAGCACACCGATAAGTGACAAAGAATAAAACTACAGAAGTTTTACATATAGGTATGGAAGTATCTTTCTTCTTAGAAGACTTCCTCTGGAGATGTAAGAAGTATTCCCATCACCTAACTTTGGAAAGGGATGCTGTCATCCTTAAAGGAATGATTAGGATAGAATAGAATGAATCATCCTCTGAAGATACCTGTCTGTCTCCACAGAGTATACAAGGAACCCAGATAGCTAACTTATGCTTGGTCTCTAACTTAATTGCTAAAGTTAGGTGAGCCATTTACCTTAATTCTCTTCCAAAGGAATTCAGCTAATTTTCAGTTTGAATTGCTTTCACACCCCTTTTCATTTGCAGAGAATCTGATCCACCTCTCTGAACATTAATGGTCTTTTTAAACATATTTGACTGTCATCTTTTTATTTGCAACTGGCATCTTATGAATTTTAAAAAACACACATTTCCCCTTGCCTAATTAGTTCAAATAGCCTACTTAATTTCACTACAGCATCATGTTACCTAGCAACCTATTCTAGCCCTGCCAGGCATGCTGGCTTATTCAAAGAATATGCATTTTCTTCAGAGGAAATTAAGTCACCACTTGTGCTGCTCCAAGTTTTTCCCCAAATAATGTTCTGTCTTTCAAATCTATCTGCAAAATTGTCTCACAACTCCTTTTCTCTGTCCATCAAAAGCTACATTGTCCGTCCAGTAACTGGTGTTATGCATAGAGACAGCAGGGACTTAGGTAAGAATCAGCTATATCTAAGCCATGGAGTCTAGAAAGACAATTCTATTGTTCCTAAGTTTGATCATAATTAACATATCCTGGTATGCCTTTTGGTGACTTTTTAACATTTCCATAGAATGTTCAACTGGTCTAATGTAATGAAAAAACATTTCATAGCAATTGAGGATGCAACTTTTCCAGGAAGCCTTAGGTGTGCCTGTATTTCTCATTTGGTGTCCTGGAAGTGTTGGGTTTAGGTGTGACTTTTCTTATGTCCATACTCAATCTTGTGGTATGCGCTTTCCCTCATGGTGTAACCACAGATGAACTCAGGTGTGGAGGTACCATCAAGGGCTTCCCATCTGCAATGGGAATGCAGCCCCCTGCAAACAGTTACCTTTCTCTGAGAACTGAAAATAACTTCACTGCTGGCAAAGATACCATAATGTATCTCAGCAAATGGAAGCCCTTTCCTCCCATCCCTGTGCCGCACCAGCTGGTGATGTGGACACACATGCTGTGTTTGGTGATCAAGTGAAATGGAGCAAGAGAACAACATCTATACCCAGAATCAAAAACTGGAAACTAGAAAACATACTTACCCCAAAGTTTTTGAATCTTTTATAAATATTTTCCTCCTTGCTTCTCCTTTTAATCTAAAAAATAATGAACCATAATTAAAAATGAGAATTAAAAGTGAGGAACAGCCTCGACTCAACTGACATTTCATTTTAATATTTACTGGAGGTATTTTAATTTTGTTCAGAAAAGAAAATGAAGGAAAAAAAATCATTGTTTTAAGTATTTCTTAAAGAATATCCTTCTGCAATGGGTGTTTTCCATGTCGAAGATGATTCCTCAAGTCATAAAAACTGCTGTGCTACCTTTGCCTTCCTTAGCCTAACATGAATGAGAAATAGAAGCATGTTTCCTTTCTAGACTGATTCATTAAGACAGGGAGAGCCTTGAGGTGTTGCACTATTGAGGATTCACCACCAGGCAAGTGGCACATGCTGTATTCATGCTTGTTCTGGAGGCTGTGCTTTCCGCTACTGCAGGCACGCAGTGACTTCGGTGGGAAAAGGTATTGGTGAGTCAGGCTTAGTAGCTGATCCCAGTTTGTCATACAAGACTAAAGGAAACCTTTATATACTAAGCAAATAAAACCAGCTTACAGTTAGTTTGAGGAAAGGCTGCAATGTTCTAATTACATTCATGTTATATTTTAATAATGGTTTATTAGAACAGAATCATAGAATAACCCGGGCTGGAAGGGACCTCTAAAGCCCATCTAGTCCAACCCCCCTGCCATGAGCAGGGCCATCTGCAACTAGATCAGGTTGCCCAGAGCCACATCCAACCTGCCCTTGAATGTATCCAGGGATGGGTCTTCTACCACCTCTCTGGGCAACCTGTACCAGTGCTTCACCACCCGCATTGTAAAGAATTTCTTCCTTATATCTAGTCTCTATCTCCCCTCTTTCAGTTTAAAACCATTCCCCCTTGTCCTGTCACTACAGGCCCTGCTAAAAAGGTTTTCCCCATCTTTCTTATAGGCTCCCTTTAAGTACTGGAAGGCCACAATGAGGTCTCCCAGGAGCCTTCTCTTCTTCAAAATATAATTTTATGTTTTCTCAAAAATTCTTCTCAAAACATAAATTTATAAACAAGCTTTCATTGTCCCCTTACTCTTCCCATCACTCCCACAACAATGTCAAATCCCATTTATTGTTCTCTGTGATACCTGGATAAAGAAGAGGCATTTGTAGAGTGTGAAACACCTTGAAATATACAGTTCCAATAGACTTCTCTCAGGCCGACTAGTTAATAATATTGAAAGGCACTGTAATAGCAACTTCATCTGAAATCAACCAAATCAGAGATGTTTAATTCCTTCAGGAAAATGTAAACAAACAAAATTATTGCCTTAAAATGCTTATTTCACTCTCTCTAATGTATTTTTCAGTTTTTATCCTGCATCAGATTATGTAAATTAATCTTTTGGGGTATATCTAACCCTATACTATTAAACACCATCTCATCCAAGGGCATGCCTGTTCAAAGTCATGCTATTAAACTCTGTCAATCGGAGAGTAGTTTAATGTTTAGCAAAAATTAAGTAAATCCACTTGCATTTGTTGCTGAGCAGGGGTACTTACACAGCCAATCACTTCACAGAAAGTAACATCCTACAAATCCAAACTCTACCTCACCTCAACGAAATAAAATAGTAGACCCATAATCTGGGCCCTTCTAATACAAGGCTTTACTGAATCTCACCACTGTGTCAGTTCCTTTTCTCAATAGTCATAAGTAGGATAAATGGGAACTGCTGGACAAAATTCAGGAAAACGTACCACAAAGAACAAGCCTACAAGGACTGAATAAAACAAATAAACCAATCCAATAGGTCTAATAGTTTTCTAGGCTTCTGTAGGGGAATTAGATTCCGTTTGGCACTTCAGGCTCCTAAATCCATTTGTTTAGGTTGTGGCAGGCACCACTGGGAATAATTCAAGTTGTCTTTTGCAGGCAAAACCATGGAATCATAGAATCATTAAATCATAGAATCCTTTGGTTGGAAAGGACCTTTAAGATCATCAAGTCCAACTGTGCCTGACCACTACTAGACCATGTCCCTAAGCACCTCATCTACCCATCTTTTAAATACCTCCAGGGACAGTGACTCCTCCCTGGGCAGCGTCTTCCAGTCCCTGACAACCCCAATCTAAACCTCCCCTGGTGTAAGTTGAGGCCATTTCCTCTTCTCCTCGCCTGTTACTTGGGAGAAGAGACCCACACCCACCTCACTACAACCTCCCTTCAGGCAGTTGTAGAGAGCGAGAAGGTCACCCCTCAGCTTCCTTTTCTCCAGGCTCAACAACCCCAGCTACCTCATCCGCTCCTCTTGTTCTCCAGACCCTTCACCATCTTTGTTGCCCTTCTTTGGACCCTCTCCAGCATCTCAATGTCTTTCCTATACTGCAGTGCCCAAAACTGAACCCAGCACTCAAGGTGCAGCCTCATCAGTGCTAAGTACAGTGTGACAATCACTTCTCTAGTCCTGCTGGTTATACTGTTCCTGATAGAAGCCAGGATGCTGTTGGCCCTCCTGGCCACCTGGGCACACTGCTGGCTCATGCTCAGCCAGCTGTCGACCAACACCCCCAGGTCCTTTTCTGCCTGGCAGCTTCCCAGCCACTCCTCCCCGACCCTGTAGTGTTGCCTGGGGTTGTTGTGACCCAAGTGCAGGACCCGGCACTTGGCCTTGTTGAAGCTCATACAGTTGGCCTCAGCCCATTGATCCATCTTGTCCAGGTCCCTCTGAAGACCCTCCATACCCTCAAGCAGATCAACACTCCAACTCCCACCAACTTTGCGTCCTCTGCAAACTTACCGAGGGTGCATTCAATCCGCTCATACAGATCATCAATAAGTATATTAAACAGGAGTGGCTCCAACACCGAGCCCTGGGGAACCAAATGCTGTTCTGGGCAAACCCACTCAGCATAACTGAAGCAGGTGATGTATTTTTTACTCTGGAAAGCTACAAACCTCCCCTTTGCAATGGTATAAAACTCAATAATACATTGAAATGTGAGACTTAGGCTTTCAACTGTCTGTTAGAAGATGGTTTTGTTAGAAGATGAAAGAGGTTTTAAAACTGCTTAGAGTCCTGGAAGAGGGTAATAGACAGAAAGCAGAAGCAATTTCTTACAGATTTTTTTTAAAATATACACACCCACACAGAAGATATAATGAAAACGTAAAACACCTGTGATAAGGGAAAGTTATGCAGCACTGTGCAAACTCTATCCTATTTCTACCATCCTCTGATGGCAAATCCAAATCCCAAGAAACCCTAAAATCAATACAAATCACTGTATCAACTGTTAAAATGTAACTCTGTAATACTTGGGGAAGAACAATGGAGCCGTTTTTATATTTACCAACTTTATTTACAACCATTGGGAAGATGATGTGAGGAGGATAACATAACTGAATATGCATGTTTTTTCAAGAGTGGATGTAGAGATATTTTTCATTATGGATTTTGAAGTTAATCCTAGCAAGCATACCAAAAATCATTCTAGTGCCAAGAAAAAACTCCAAGTGTTTGTGATGTTCCACCACCATGCTGGTTGTCAATTAGATGATTCATTTTGTGATGTAATTGTTATCTCAAGAATCACCAGTGACACTTCTAGTCATTTGATTTAGTTTGGTGGATAACCTTTGCAGTACAAGTCAAACTCAAACTTTTCTGAGACCAATAATGAAAGATATTAGAGAAATATGTCCCTCAATTCCATGAGCTGACTGTAGGATTTAAACAGATTATTTTCAATTTTATATTGAATATTTTCCATTTTATTGTCATTCTCCTAGCCAACTAGCAGCAGTGGAAACAGAGCTAAGCTGGAGCAGCTGCATTTAAATTTTCCTTGAATTATTGCAAAATGTAATTAACACCCAGAGTTTTAAGTCAGACTTCTCCTTCTGTTTTCAGTAGAACTTAATGCATGGTAGCCTTTCTAAAAATGTGGTTACTTTTACCTAAGGACATTCTGAAGTAAATAAAATTTTAAATCATCACACTTCATAATGAAAAATTTGTACTTCTTAAAATGAAAAAACCCTGCAATAGATCGATGAAGATGGCAGTATTTTCAGTCTCATGTTAAACATTTTCGTATTCAAACAACTGTGAACAGTCCAAAACACTGAGAACGTTTTTGCCTGTGAAAAGCTCCATTTAATTGAAACTTAGTTTTCCATGTAAGAGGTAATATTGAATTAGCCTTTGTTACCTTGTCAAGCAAGAATGATGGCTTTCCTGCCTTCCTTCCCACTGTGCTGCAACTTTTACTTTGCTGGACCAGATTTCAGCTTAGTTTGATAGACTAAACCTTAAGGTAGTTTATGCAGACCTTACTTTATGTCTTTCAACTAGTCTTAGTACAGCAAAGTGATTATTCTTCTGATCATTAATTATCTTTCTAGATTTTCTTATGTAGGAGGTTCACTTATGAAGAAAGTAATCTAAAACTCTACCGTAGGGGGATTTTCTGAATGGGACCTGGACAGTAGACCCCAAACCTCAATAACTTTCAGACATCTGCAGTAGTAACCATTCAGCAGTGCCTCATGGAATCACTCTGGAGCTGAGACTTTAAAGAATCATGTCATTTTTCAGAGACATGGAGAGTAATGCTAATTTGGGGAAAAAAAAATTTAAAGAGAATAAGGTATTGAAGTATCCAAATCCTGTCAAAATTTGAAGTGACTTGGGTATGTAAATTACAACATATTTTTCTAAAATTTTCAAGTTAAATATAAGTTTATAGTTTTTTGAAGATTGTCAGATGTCTTTCTTCACATTACTTGTTCAACCTGCTCTAGCAGGGGGGTTGGACTAGATGATTTCCAGCAGTCCCTTGCAACCCCGACCATTCTGGGATTCTGTGATTATAAAAAGAAGTCAAGTGTATATATATATGTATTTTTAATTCTTCAATATTGAAATAGATCTTACTGCAGAAGACTTTCCTCTGATACTTGAACACAATATTGCGATTATGTGGGCTCTGTCACAGGTGCATGTTCTAATGGACAGGAGGACACTTTGCCTTCTATTATCTCTTAGGTCATTATTCTCGGGTTTTACTCCAGCGGTGCTTATATGAGACTTTTCTTCCTAAATCACCTCAACACATCAACTTCTTATCATCTGCTCTCTGGTTCTCCAGTGAGGAATTACTTCATACCCCATGAGTCTGACTCTTTTCAGAGAAATCCTGTAAATTTGGCATGTGTATCTGCTTTCCGATGGGATAAATAATTCAATATAATATTCTCTGCATTATGCCTTCAAGAGAGTTCAGGTCATATATATTATTCATTGAGTGCTATTTAATTAGCTCTATCATTGACTAACTTACAGTCTCTCACTTACCTTAACATTCATTTCAGCACTTAATTCACTTTATTTATTCTTTAACCATTATCTCATAATTATATTAACTAAAGGTGTTATATAAAGTAATTATTGCAATATTTTGCATATCTACGGATCCCTCCACCATCGATCTATCTTAAAATGTTCTTCTACACTTTTCTAAGCCATGTAGTGGTCCTTAGAAGCCCACAAAGGACATCAGAGCCATCAACATTTTCAACTGTCCTGGTTTTAGCCAGGACAGAGCT
>KL281786.1:6760-21306 GCA_000699545.1 Podiceps cristatus
CCTGTCGCTGACGTGGGGACAGATACCTTGTGCCCCATGGTGCGTCCTCTGTTGCTGTCTCGCTGCTCAGAGCGGGGTTAGGGCGAGTGTTATGAGCATGGCCAGATCAGCCCGTTTGAGGACTTTTCCTCCCTTTCCCAAAGGCCCCAGGTGGCCGTGCCAGGCCTAAGCTGGGACTGGCAGCATCGCTGTCTCTTCTTTCTCAGCCAAGGACAAGGTCTGGAGAAAATGGGAGTGTTTTGCACAACATACTGTGTGAAACAACCTTCCTCCCGTGAGGACTAAATCCCTCTGTGGCTTCAGGTGCATGTGAACGGTGCAGAAGTTTTCTCTGCATGACTTCAGACGTTGCGAGGAGAAAGCTTAGTGTCCCTCTCAGTCAGAGGTCACTGCTGAAAACCATTCAGCGTAACACGGCTGCTTTCTAAGTCAGGCTGAAGCGCGTCCCCTCCAAGCGGAGCGGTTTGTGGAGCGGAGTGGAAAGCCTGACAGGTCGCCAGTGTTGACCCAAGGAGGTCTTGGCAAGATGGACCAGCCCTGGCTGCGTTGGCAGGGGTATGGAGATGAACGTATTGAGACAGCCTCCATCTCTGGTACCTGTGTCAGCCACAACAAGGGCTGGCAGGTTCAGAAGCTCCGCGTGGGGAGGGCAGGGGAGTCCTGGGAGTTGGGCTGCCCTCCCCACGCATTGCACCTAGCCCGCCACACAGACAGGGTTAGGCACAGAGCCTGGCCCCATGGTCAGGGAGACTCCCCTGGAAAAACGCCTGCAACTAATCTTGTGTCCCCTCAGAAACTCATTTTGAGTGGTCCATCTTGGCTTCGTCATCACTGACTGCTTCACACTTTTGCTTGGCGGAGTCCTTTTTTTGTCCTTCCCTGGGAAACAGGAGTAAATAGGTCAATGCTTTCTGTCACCCAGCACTTTAGAAGATCCTAATGCCGTTATCTCAAAAAGAAGATAACGCTGCAGTCTGGCTCGTAAGTTGGCAACTTGGGAGTTACACTTATGAAAAAGTAAACAGCAATAAAGAGGTTCCTGTAACACGCTTCAGCACCGCAGACGGAGAGCACTAGAGGCATCGCGAAGTTCTGCCACCTGAACGCATGAAAGCTTTCTGCGGTGGCTACGCTGGAGCCTCAAACTCATCTTCTCCGGAGATACCCATGATTTTTAAAAGAGATTTCAAAGTCAATTGACAGTTGTGCGATCGGAGCCAGCTTAAGGAGGAGTAACTGCAGCTCGCAGCTGACGATGCTCGCTTCTGTGCGTGAAGCTAGCATCCTCGGTCGTGTTTCAGTTCCCGGGGCAGCGAGCCAGGCTGGCTGGCGCGTACCAGGCTCACCTGATGCTGGTCCGCCTGTGGTTTTGGTGATGGCTTGGGGGAGAAGGGAGGGGGGTGAGCAGCAAGCTATATTCTCTCTGTCGTTATATTTCTAATGTTGGTGTTCTTGTCTTTATGTCTATGCATTCTTTAGCTATGAGGATAACAGACCCTTCATCAAGTAAGAATGACCTGAATGGCTGATAAATTTCATTTATCAGTGTGGTCCCATGAACCAGCTGTCAGATCGATATTGAAAAATCATTAAAGCTTCTGTCATTCGCATTTGAGGCAGAAGAGCAAACTGTGCAGGAAAACGGTCAGGCATACAGCTAATGTGCAGAGTAAATGTGCTGCATATGTATTGCCAACCAATTGTCACCGTATTGGCTTTATATGCTTTGATTGGACCTTACTTGAATTCAAGGTGAACGTTCCCAAGTTAACCATGTGTAGTACAGACTTGTTATACCAATAGCAGCCCTCTGGTCCGCTGTGCTTTGTCACTGCGAGTGCTTTATGGTAACATAAATACAGAAGTAAAGTTTCAGAAAGGTATATGGGTGGTAATCCACTTGTTTCCCATTCTAGTTAATGGGAGCAAACCCGTGTTCAGTGCATTGGAGACTGTCTCCTTACTCATTGGAATACCTAATTGTCCTCAGTTGTAAATCTCTGATTTTCAGTTACACCAAAACGTGATGGGTTTGATTCATTATTGCTATCAAATTGCACTATAGAAAAGAAAGACTGTGAAAAACCACAGCAAGTCTGTACAAAGAGCAAAACAAAAATCACAAGCTGCACCAAAAAACACTGCAAAGAAAGCCAAAAATGCCTAGAAATGACATGCCTTAGGGCATCCATGCTTTTTCTCCTGCAACCAAAAAAGGAAAGCGCAGTAGCACAAAATAGAGGCAAATCAACTTTGCTGTAGACTTTCAGTTTGTTCTTCTGGTGAAGAGTCCTTTGTGTTCATTCCTGCAGCATCATTCTCATGTTCTTTTTCATTGCTTGGTTCCCTTTTTTTTTTTTTTTTTTTTTTTGTGGATACGGGGTGGAGCTATTCAAAGTAAGCTCCATGCCCTCTTTATCTCCAGGTCTTGTTTTCTGAAGCACAACACGGTAACGCGTGCAGTTTGCACCGTGAGGGTCTCCTAACCCACAGATTCCTTTCCATCGCTGAAGGTAGCGTATTTCCACTAAATAAGTGTTTTGCTCCTGCACGCATCTGCAGCCAAAGTCTCCTTAATTGAGTTCGGGAATTGGCTGTGCTTCAGAGCAGGAAAGTTTTCTGATACCCTGTGAATCATTTTTAAAAGATTGTAAATGTAGGAACCTTTTAATTGTAGAGAAGAGAAGGGGCAGGGGGTGTGGGGGGAAGTGGTTTCCACTTTATTCATTGTTCTTTTTTAAGGAAAAAAAAAATTGTATTTTTTTTTTAAGTTCATACACAATTAAGATGTTAATGTGCTCTCACCGATGGTGGAATCTCAGGGAGAAAACCATACCATGCAGCTAAAGTTGTAAACTTTATCTAGTGGCTACCTTTCCAAAGGCTTTTGAGAGTGCATTTTCAATTTGCATCATGCTAAATATTTATTAGCAGGATTGACTGGAAATGCTTCAAAGGAGCTGTTCTGGTCTGCTAGATACATAATAGTGATTTTTAAAGAACTGCTAAATAAGCAGTTACCTTAGGGAGCTCTTCTGGTCGTGTAGTTAAATAATACATATTTTATAAACTACAGTGGAAGACTTAATGCTGTATTTTTATTCTAATACGTAAAGAAAGAAAAACAACAGAAAACATGAATGCAACATCAATGTGCTTCTCTTCGTGACAAGCCCTGCTGAAAGCAAAAGAATCCAAGGCTGCCGCTGCTGTGGAGTCTCCATAACGGAGATTGCCGGCCTGACCTCTTGCAAGACTTACTTTTCCTCAAAGTTGCTGCTGCTTCATCTTTCTCCCCCTTGCCCCATGCTCTGCTTCGCAGATGGAAGCCCAAATATGCCCAAACCCAGGCCAAGTTTCTACAAGGCTATAGTGGCTTAGGAACAGGCAGGTGCCTGGAGGAGCTTGTCCCCAGAAGCCCTTCCACAGCACGGTGGGCAGAGGTGTGGCCTGACTGCGGGCTTGGCCGCTTTGGAGAGCCAAAGGGCGAAGCGGTGAGGAAGGGTGGCAGAGATTGAGGATGAGAGGACAGGTATATCAACACATTCATTTTTATGATGTTACACCTGATGATACCAGGGGAAAACAGAAGAAAATCAGGCTTTTGAGGGGAACAGCAAAGGGACGTTCACGGTGCCGCTTGCTACCTGCTTCCCATCTAGTATTTGACTCCCTCCCCTTTGCAGCAGCAATTCCTTTAGAGTTGTAGGTAACTTACCGTGTGGAAACTAGGGGGATGGCTGGGAGCAGGACCCAGTCCCCCCTCTGTTCCTATCCTGCTTCTCACACTTAAGTCATGTCCTGCTATTGGAAGATCTGTCTCTGAGAAGTTAATTTAGCAGATGACTAAATGTTATTTAGCAGGGTAACATGGAATACTTCTCCTGCCATCCCAGCAGGGCTTCCAGCTTTCCTAAAAGTGAACTGAAAAAAAAATAACATGCAGCAGCCGTCCCATGTCCCCAGCACTGTCAGTCCAAGCAGAAGGTCGCTAGGACAGAGCCAGTGGAAACTGCAGGCTCCCCATATCTGCTTGAACATTTGGGGCCGAGACCCGGCTGAACCCTTGCTCCCAATGCCCTCCTGGGGCGGAGCAAGTGATAATCTTAGTTTTACAGTCAATGCGAAGAAGAAGGGATGCCCCTCCTTTTCTCCAAGCAGAAGTGGGGCAACAGCTACTGTTGGGCAGATGTGGTGTGTGAGCGCTTATACGTGTGTATGTATTTATTTCCCCTCATCGCAGAGTGGAAAAAGTGTGAAGCACCGTCACAGGGAGCCTCCTTGTGCGGAGCCGATCTGGCAAGCAGTGGGGACTTGCCCACCTGCTTGTAGTTGTTTATCTGGTTTACGGGCATATGGCAGACTAGCTAAAATGCAGCAATAAATGTGTCTTGGTATTAAGCGTAAAGAAGTTAATCCAGCTGTCACTCCTGCCCCAATGAAACCAGTGGGCATTTGAAAAGTGACATTTAGAGTTGTTGTTTTGCTTGGTTTATTTTCTTTTCCTGCCATTTGCAGAAATAGCATCCACGTGTCATTTACATACGCACTGCTTTTACTTAAAAAAAAAAAAAAAAAAAAGAAACATTGTGGTTACAAAGATGCTTTGGTTATGATAAATTTCCATGCACATAACATTTCCATTTCCGTATATTTCCTCAAGCTTGAAGATTTGTAAACTGCATCCAACTTGACGACAAAAATCCCCACGACTCATTTTGATACGCTATTTTCTTTTTGCTAAAACCACAGGCAAAGCCGTCCCTGCTTGTAGACGTGTGCCTTCTTTTGTAGATGAAAAAACAATCCCTTTCTTTCTTTTTGTTTCTCCTAACAGGTCCTGGGTTATAGGTGCAATAGCCCTACTCTGCCTATTAGGACTGACCTGGGCGTTTGGACTCATGTATATTAATGAAAGCACAGTCATCATGGCGTATCTCTTCACCATATTCAATTCTCTGCAGGGAATGTTTATATTCATTTTCCATTGTGTCCTCCAGAAAAAGGTAAGACAGACTGTTCCCAGCAGCAAAAGCGGTGGTAACGGGGTGTTTTGTTGCCTAACAACTGCAGCGTAACATCGGCTGTGTGCCCTGAATTTGTCTCACGCAGATTTATCTCCGTGCACTTAATAAGGGTGGTATTTAGGCTGGAAACTGGCAAGATGCGGGGGAATGAGGTGATAGCAAAGATATGTGGCGGTGGCATTTCAGCTGCCAAGGCGCTGGCCACGAGGGCATCGGAGGCAAGGGGAAAGGCAGCAGACGGTTTGCAGGACTTCACGGGAGCGAGCGTGTAAACGGGCTTCCCCTGCTGTCAGCCCAGTCCGCCTTTCCCTTACACCGACATGAGACAGGAGCGACTCCATGAGCAGCCGGAGGGTCCTGGCGTGGCTGGGTGCTCCCAGCAAAATGGGGCTTTATATCCTCGTTTGCAGTCCCTGCAGGAAATCACCCCTTTCTATAGCAGCCTATATGGGTTGATGTCACGGGGGCTGCCTCCCCTGCTTTTTTCAGAACTGAAGGACCCACACTTCATTAGCTTTTGTATTGCTTGTTCCTAGTGTGGGCTTCTGGAAATCTCCCTCAAAGCAAGCACAGTAAGTGCTTCTTGGTGGAACTTGAAGTATGCCCCAATTAACATTTGCAAGGTAATAGTGATAACTTAAGTAAACTCTAGGAAAAAAAAAAAAAAAAAAAAAAAAAAAAAGAAAAAAGAAGTCTTTATGCATATATGCAGCTCAAACTTACAGCCTCTGATGATCAGTAATAAATATTTTTAAGAACCATTTTATTCTCCACTGAAATTCAGTAGTACAGAGCTCTCCAAGTCTGTGCGTGTCTGCTGATAATTTTTGATGTACATCTTTGTTTCAAAAGGTCGTTTCTTTGTCCAATATCAACATAGGGAAGAGTTTATACATGGGTACATCTGGGTCCCAGTTTCTCAGTGTAACCAGTGGCTTTTGGTGAAATGGCTTACTGGGTAAAGTCAGTAAGACTTTATTGAGATCTGTTTGGTATCCGAGAGCCTGGGACTTGCTCCTCTGTTACCCCCATTTTACTATACAGGGAAGGGCGATCTGGCCTATGAAAACGTAAGCAAAATTCATTGTAGCAAGGGAGCTCTGCGAGTGATGCCTCTGGAAGGATCCGCTGTGCCAAAATGACATTCCTGAAACCAAAGGAAGGCTTTTGGGCTTCAGAGTTTTGTCCTTATCATTTCATCTCCAATTTGTGCATCTTAAAAATCTTAAAAGCTTTGTCTAGATGCAGCTGCCTGCTGATCATCCTAAAACTTTCAGAAAGAAAGTTTCCAGGCAAGATGATAATAAGAATGTAGGAAGCATCACTGGCGCTGATTAAACCTGCAGGTGCCTCTTTGAGGAGAAGTTTAAATTTCTGCACCATTCTCCCTGGTCCATCCTCTCGCCTCCAGTCCACCTCGCAGAGGGTCAGTCCCTAGCCCGGTGTTCCAGCACGGCACCGCAGCCTCCTTGGCTGTCAGGGTGCTCACTCAGCATGGAAGAACCATTCTGTCTTAAGCCAGTCTGCACCCTTAAACCATCACTGATGGCTGTGAGATCGCTCCTAATTTATGGCTGCATAGAGGGAAGCAGAATGCAGCTGGTACCTTGCTGTGGGGTGAATGCATTGCTCTGACCCAAGAGCTGAGGGAGGAATTATTTGAGAGAAGAAGAAAAACAATCCTTTCTTTTCCTATCTATCATGGACTAGAAAATCAGCAAAAAGCTGCAGAGAGGCAAGCAGTGGGTGGCTAATTAAAACAATTGAATTATTTTCTCTCAGCAAAGGATTGATTAGGCACTCAAGCATATTGGGCACTCATAGTATTGTGTTTGTCTCAAGCGCTTAAGGAAGAGCCTAATGAAAAAGCTGTAATTTGCTATTTAAATGGTTGTTTCACAGAGTTTTGAAATGCTCATAGATAGTTTGGCAAAATTTCACAGCTTAACCATGTGCTCCAAGGAACCTCAACTGGTGCTTTGGACCCGCATGGGGCTTGGGGAATTTTTTTTGTCAATGGACAACGTGACCTGCTTTTGGCTTTTCAGGACAGTCTGCTCATTTTCAGTCTTGTCCTGTCTGGTTTCTGGGTATTTTTGCCCATAAAAATCTCACACCTGAAGCTCAGTCAAAGCTCAGATCCTGCCCTGGCACAAGTCAGCGTCATTCCCCTGAAGCAAAGGAGGTGGCACAGCTTTACTCCAGGTGAGGAGTTGGCCCAGTTTGACTGTGATGCCCATTTAAAACATCACTGGCTTGCGCAGTGCTGTGGGAAAGCAGGCTCCAGTTACCCCTGTGCACTGGGAATATAATCTCCAGGGCTCCTGGCTCTACAGTTTCCTCGAGTTTCAATTTGACCAGAAGAAATAATTGAGGGGAAAAAAAAAATCGATAGGTCTTATATGTTTCTTTTGGAAGTTTTCTTCCTAGTCCCCTGCCAGGAGGGATACCTGGATGAGCCAATTTGCTAGTTTATATCAAATCTATGAGGACATTAATTTTCGGTCATAAATAGCGTATCTGTAGTTTCTCCCATGCTCCTTTGATGTGCCTCAGAGGAAGCTACAACTGACTGGTGTCAACGAGCAGCTTTGCTGCATAAAAGCAAGTTGCTTACGCCATCGTAAACGGCACGCTCGCACATCGAGAGCATTCAGCTGCAAGGTGGAACAGGCTTCTTCCCCTCGTACTGCAACAGCCATGATTTCAGTGAACCACCGAGGAATAATCAGGGGCTGTGTTGAAAACTGGAAGGCAGTGGGTTGGAGGAGGAGCTGCCCACTAAAATTGCTCTTTCCTTGGCTAGGTACGTAAAGAGTATGGAAAATGCCTGCGCACACATTGCTGTAGTGGGAAAAGTACAGAGAGCTCTATCGGCTCAGGAAAAACCTCGGGGTCACGGACTCCTGGAAGATATTCCACAGGCTCACAGGTAAGCTGCGCTTCTTGTCCGCGCCCAACGCTTTGCACTGCCACACCGATACCCTTCATGGCAATGTTGGGAGGGAAGCTCCTCTCGGCGCCAAAGGAGCTGCCTTAGAGCTCTCCCCGGTGCACCCGCAAAGATTTCTCTCCCTCTCAGACCTGAATCCAACACAGTGGCTTCCCTCAGGGTGCAATGGCAATTAGCACCCCTCCAAGAACCTTCTAAATAGTTACAATGAGAATAAAAAGTCCAAATTTGCCCTCCAGAGGCAGGTGGGCACTCATAACCTGAGCTGTCCTGCTTGGTCTCCACAGGAAGCAGGTGCTGGAAGCATTTTATCAGCTATGCTACATCCCAGTACATCCTTTAATCACGAGTTGAAGGTTGTTGTCACCACTATTGCCACGTACAGGAATGATGCTGTAACAACCAAGTATTTTTCTTGCTAAAAACAGACTGCAAGACTCTTGCAATAGCCTTCACAGTGAAAGGGCTTGCTTTCTGGCATTCAGTGGTTTGATCAATTCCTTGCCTCACTCAATTTGCTTTAGTTTATAGATCTCTTAGGAGAATCTATTGGGGTCAGATTATTTTATGAAGTCACTGGATTTGTTATGCTGTCATCTAAAAATTCAAGTTTTGTGTAGTTTGTGCACTTAGCAATTTTGAAGCTAACTTGTACGTACAGATGCAGATTTATGGACTAACAGTTCATATAAAATGAAGAAGCTTACTTCTTAATCAATAGAAACCAAACACAAATTTATTCAGTATTACTAATGGAAGTGATTATACATGACAGTTCCACTATTAAATTATGAAAGACATGCAGCGAGTAACAGTTTATAACCTCCCAGGAAAACCTAATTTGCGATTTATGTCTTGGAGCAAATTATTATTTATTTATAACGGTTTCCAAGATGTCATCCAAGAGCTCTGCTTTGGCATTTACGTAGATCTGGATGTCACGCAGGGCAAATAACAGCAATAGATTATGGAGCCTCTCTCCAGTAGGCCATCAAATCCCATGGTAATCAATGATGTCTCACTATATGCAGCAAACGTGTAGGTGGCTGATTTGAAAGCTACTGGGTAGGTGCCCTCCTCTCCAAGAAGAGATGACTTTAATGGGTCCGTCCTCTTGGCAGCCTCAGCACAAGAAAACAAGCCTTTTTGAGGGTGAACTGAGTCTTCTGGCAGCAGTCCCCTCATGGCAGGCGAGGTTTGAGGAATCAGGGCAGATTATTTTGCCCACAGAAGCTTGTCCTTGGAAGGATGAAAGTGCCTGAGACCTATCGTAGGCAGGAGAAACTTCACACGGTGATGGAGATCCATCTGAGTTGTTGAAAGCATCTGATCCATAACTTCTGACTAGAAAAGTCCATGAGGAGGAAAACTCCTAAAATCCCCCTTTTTTTTTTTTATCTGAAGAGCACTTAGGAAACAGAATAATTAATCCACAATGGATTATGTCAGAGAAATACAATAGATTAAACATCCAGGTGAAAAATAATTGCTGTAAAAGTGCATGGGCCTCATGTCACGTGTTTCCATTTATAAAGGGCTACTGCATGATTAGGAGAAGCCATTAATACATAGGTAATGAGTAGACTAGGAGGCACTTTCCAGCTGTGACCTCACGAGTAAGCCCTGCAAGATTTCACATGGCTGAAATGGAAGCACTGGTTTTTTCGCAACTAGGGAAAACATGGTCTGTCACAGTGGCAACCGACCTTCCTGATCCCCCAGACCAGCTAGCACCACTTTCACACAGCTGTGGGACATGTCCATCATACTCTGAGCGATGAGGTGAGGGAGAGTTTTCCCTGGACACCTGTGTTCCCCAGCCCTCTTGGCACAGGGACTGTGGTTTAACCACTCGCAAGAAGTGTATGGCTGATTTTTTGGATCTTTGGCAAGGTCTAGGCAGGGAGGAGCAAGAGAGTGGCGTAAAAGCCATAGACGTAGATACTCCACAGCTTATTTGAGAAACAAAACAGAAGGCCAGCACATTTGGGACACTGTTTCCTCAGCAGCAGAAGCTCTACCACAGATGGTAAAACCATCACAGATTTTTCAGTAGGGGAACAGAAGTCATTCATTTGCAGGTTTGGTTTTTTTTTTTTCACCGATATTCCCCAAGATGGATAGTAGCTATAGAAAACTTCTGCTCATTCAGAGACACCAAGACACAGATCAGCTCTTATTAGACTTCACAAAAAACGGACACAAGCTATCTGAAGTAATATGGGAAGCGTGTGTGCTTCCGTGCGTAAGTTATTTTTCCGTTATTTGGTGCTATATTGGTAAAATTGTAGCTTGCATGGGTCTGGGTTTCTCTCATAGATGATTTCTGTGTCTCTTTTTAATTAAGATGTCAGCAATCCTATTACACACTTCTGATTTGGGATAGGTGTTTGTGTTACGGAGTTAGGCAGGCAGGGTCTGGTATGCACGAGGCAGGTTATAGCGAAACTACAACTGCTTGCTTACAGCTGGCTAGAAACAAGCCTCATCCTGAGCTAGACCTGCCAATAGCCATCTTTAGTGAGGCAGAAAGAAACCTATCTGCAGCTGCTAAAAATTCATTACCTGCTGTGGTTCAATCCCTCTTCAGAGCCGGATTCGTAGGATGTGGAATGACACAGTTCGAAAGCAGTCCGAGTCTTCCTTTATTACTGGAGATATAAACAGTTCAGCTTCACTCAACAGAGGTAATTATAAACTATTTTTCATATCTCTAACTCCTGTGATGGCTTTAAAGAGTCTGAAATGTGTTGCCCCTTTCTAGCCCCACCTCCAATGGCACTGGACCCTATTCTCCCACAATAGAAGTGTTCCTGCAGTAACTGGGAGGAGGTTTTGTGGTGGTCATTGCCTTTTTTTTTTTTCCCTTTCTGTCTTTATTTTTACACATGCATTTTCAAGAATGATCATTTCTGGAAGGGAGTTAGGAAAAGAAAAAAAAAAAAAAAGGTAAATAAAATGAAGTCGAAATCTCCCCCTTCCCCCAGCAAACTGCTAGTGCCAGAAGCTACTGAGGTGTCAACCCTCCTTGCTGAGGGTGAAAATGGGCTGTTACAGCACCGTACAGCCTGTGTTAAGCATCACAGGAGTCCTGATTGTCCTGGGTATGGTAACACTGTCATCTTTACGGCAGCAGAAATGAACAGCGGAGCATAGATGTAAGAAAAACTGTGTGCTTGGAACAAAATCGTCTTCGTTGATGTTAATATACTTAGTTTGAAGAACTGACTGATGTGAACTTTATAGACATCTGTGGAGGAAAGGCTATCAGAAAAGTATATGCCAGAGAAAATGTGATGCCTGGCACAGGAGGAAAGTTGAACAGCTTTTTTTAAAAAGTCTTTTTCACGAGTTACAGAAAAAATGACGGTAAGGGAATACCAGAAAAAGAGCCTCAGAGATTGGTTTCTTTCTCCTCCAGTGCAATCACTTTATGACTTAGCCTTGAGTAACCAGATGCCAAATTCTGGTTTGTGTATCTGCCCAGTTGACGCTGGAATTAAGAGGAGGTAAAATTGGGATTACTGAGCCCAGCGGGTATCTCTTGATGGTGAAAATCTGAAGTATTTCCAGTCCTGATGGCTGGACTGCAGAGCTCAACTGAGAATTGAGTTGGGACTTTGGTTCTCATTCAGTGTTTATTCGCCCAGAATTCCCACTGCTTTTAGGGCGAATTTTGCCTGAAGATAAGCTTGAAGGATTTGGACCGTGCTGTTGGTAATATTGACTACTGAGTGCTGGGGAGCTAGGGGTATATGGTTCAGTTCTCTGAACATTATACATATCGCCCAAATCAGTGGAAAGGGGAAGGCAGTGTAGTTAAGATGGAGATGTATTCTTCTCCCTTGACCCACTCTGGTGGTTTTTGTGCCAGGATATTTTACCTTTCCACTGAAGATTTGTTGATAAAGATGGCTATAGGATGCTGTTACTGCAAAGGCCTGATTTATTCTCATGCATTGCCCTCGCATCTCTCTCTGTCTTTGCATCAAAGACTTGGAGAGCTATAGTCAGGCTTCTCCGGGGCTAATTTAGAGGGGAATCGGTTGTTGCACAAAGGTTACAGCAAGTGCTGTTTCCCTCGGCCATCCATCACTCCGTCTCGGTGGCAATGCAAAATGTGTTATGCATGAAATGTTTGCTCCTTTAGTTAGTGCAGAAGTTGACTTGCTCTCCCATGCAGCTGATGCTACAAAGGCAAACACGTTAGTAAACAGGATCTTCTGAGCTCGGCGGCGGGAGAAAAGCATCTCTCCTTTTACAGTTTAGGCTTTTTTATTTTTGTGCAAAGAAGGGTGTATGACCGTAAATCGGGAAACCTGTGAAGAGGTTTCAAGTGGGCAATCTTCATCCCCGTGTGGCGAGAGCTGTTACTAGATGTGCCTGTTATTTAAAGGTCAGTTGGGAAATGAACTGCCGGGGGAGGCATCTTCAAAGAAGATTTCATCCAGCTATTTTCCTTGTGTAACATTGCGTGAGATAATCACCCGAAGTGCCTGAATCTTTCCACTGACTACAGAAACAGCCTGACAACTGTTCTAGAAGGGAAGCCTTTTAGGTGGGACACTTAAGTGACTTGAATAAGTTGTGCTATTATACAGGGGCACCCTCCCTCTTTTTCATGCAGGCAGGCACACTATTTGTTGGTGGTGGTTTTTTGGTTTTGTTTTTTATTTTTTGTTCTTACCCAGTAGACAGAGGATCTGCAAAATAGAGGTTAAAACATTTTTTTGGGGAGTTAGCATCTCCAAAGCAGCAGGTGGTCAGTTCTGCTAGGGAAGTACACCTGACATCAACAGCAATCCCAACTGCATGGCGCCCCAGATATTTCACACTTTATCCTGTTTATTCCAGCTGAAAAGAAACGTTTGTGGTCTTAGAGCTTTGCCTAGAGCGTAAGTTGCTTCTTCAGTCTCTCTGGAGAAAGCTGCAGCCTGAACAGACCAGAGGGACAATGTGGTTTTCACAGTTCTTGTCTTCCTCTTAATATTTTAATATATATCAAGATTTAAAAGAGCCATTTCATTAATGTTTTATTTGCAAGTGTGCAATAAAAGCTCAGAGGACACAAATGCAAGCCCTGAGTTGTATGGTTAGTAGCTTTCCCTGACTGATGTTGATACAACAGGTTTGCGTACCCATTCAGAAGTCTCTCTCTCCTGCCTTCCTAGCCTAAACATCTTTTACATGAAAGTACCCATATTATCCCAAATTAAACATGCTTTGTGCACCGGTGTTTTTCCTAGAGCCTTCAGACAGCAGCCCCCTTTCTAAAACAGGGAGAAAACTATCCTTTTCCCTAGAATCTCCCCATCCTCCAGATGTTTGTCTGACTCCACTTCTCCATGTCCTGGGCCGGCGCTGAGCAGTGAGACATCCTCCAGCTGGGGTACTTTCTCATTTAAGCCTTTTTTCCCCAATCACATTCACAGTACTCATAGTCCCCTGCTGCTTGATAACGCCCCAGGCAAGACTGCTCTCGCTATCTGTATTCTGTGTGATGACCAGCATCTCCTATACCATCCCATCCCCTGTTCTTCCACCACAAAGCTCCTGGGCGTCAGTCTGGAATATGGTGTCTGAGTTAGTGCATCCCTCCTTTAGATGTGTAACTATGTCTTTTTCTGATTTAGCAGATGTCACATTGCTTATGGCTTTTTTCAGCTCCAGATCTTTTATCCACACCACCATCCACCCCCCTCCAAGTAATTGGCCATAACGTTTTTGTTTTGTTTGGGTTTTTTTTTAATTCTTTATTGTACTGGGAGTTTCAGACATGACCTCAAACTTGCCTGACGTAATGTGTTGGATAACAAAAACTAACGCTCACTTTTGACTCCTAAGACATACATGACCATTTCAGATATCTCCTGAAGGTAACATCTAGTTATGGATTAGTCCAAAATGTTTCAGGCTTCGTTTCCTCATTTCCCCTTGCTGCTCGTTCTGGCTTAGTAATGATGTGAGTAGAAATCAGGAGGAAGGGAACAGAAACCAGCCATGGATTTTCTCTTCTACCATCAAATTAAAGGCATGCCAGTCCACCCCATGATCATGTACTCTGTTTCAGGATCCAGGAGAATTCCTGCTCCTCATGCTCCAACTCTGCATCTTTGCCCAATTTTTCCCACCATGGGACTGACTGGATATTTCTGCCATCTATTTCACAGCCCACCCTTTGGTCTGCATTTCTTTTCCTGGTGCTGAAAATTTGCAGTAGTGTAAAAGTTGAACCAAGCTGATGACCTCTTAAGTGGAAAAAAGAAGTCTCCCTTTGCCTGTAGGGTGTTTGGGAGGTTTAAGTGGTTGTGGTACAGGCATGCTGATGAAATGCTGAAAAACTGGTCCAAAAGGAACGCATGTAGGATCAATTGTTTGCTAAAACTTGCTGCTTTGAAGGCTGAAAAGTAGAAGGTACGAAGGGAAAGCAACTGGCTGAGTTTTCTTTTATTAGGTTCAGGAGGAGAAAACTGAGCAGGCGACTGCTTGGTTGTAACAGCAGATTTTTTGGTACTTAGGCTAAGGGCAGATTTTAAAAAGAGCTGGAGGTTAAAAGCAATTAATGG
>KL281786.1:28139-44333 GCA_000699545.1 Podiceps cristatus
GGGTGCTTCAGGAGGCAGAGCGGGCAGGAGTACAGCACAGTGCCCTAGCCCTGCGGGAAGGGAGCTGCATGGATGGCAAAATGGGGAGAAAATGGAAGAATTAAGGTTGCCCAAAACCACAGCGGTACATGTTTTTGTTATTGTTTCTTTCTTCTGAAAACAAACCAAAAAAAGCCCAAGAAAAAACAGTTTGGGACCACTGGGTCAGAGGCAATAAAGCATTTTGTTACAACTCAGATGTGCTTTTTCTAAGCTATTTATTTTTGTTTCTACTTTAATGAAAAGATGACATCATAAGAAAAAGTCAATCAGCTTTCAGACAAATCACTTTTTTGGAACAAAAAGTGAAAACATTTCATTTCTGTACAGACATTTTTGAAGCATTTGGTTGATTCACTAGTTTGTCTGATGAAATTTGTTGACTGGTTTGGTCTCAAAAAGACCTGAAGCCAAAGGAGATATGTGCATTGTTACCTATGTGGATGGATGACCAGCAGTGCTGCTCAAGCTGTTTCAGCCTGGTAGAGCCACACTGAATGCCGTTATTTTTCTGAAAGTCTGGAGGAGCAGTTGGATCCGTTTCCCTTCCTGTTGTGTAGACCATGCAGGTAATTCATGTTAGCTTAAATGCCTTTGTGGGGCTTTGTCACCCAGCTGCCCACAAGAAATTATTTGTATTTTGTTCCTCAATGATACAGCCTAGAGTCTGGCGACACGTGCTTGTCATAATTTTCATCCTTTGCTTTCAGTGAATGTGTAAATCATACTTGTGTTTAACAAGGTGCAGTTTTTCCTTACAGTCATAACACCAAACTCTTCCAAAAAATTATTTCTATATTCAGTGTTATCCTGCATCAAGGACATCAATTTCTATCTTAGTAAAGGGAAGAAAAAGGTAATGCTTGGTTGCATACTGTTATTAAAATAATACCTGCTTTCATAGGCATGCGATGGAGATAAATGTAGCTATCGGAATCCTCTGTGTGTGGTTACAGCGATGGTATAAACTGTGGGATTTTCCTTTTCCTTGTCCTGGTTTCTTACTCAGTTTGAAAGTCAAAAGTGCAACCTCACAGATCTCCCCCTGCGCCCTGAGCACAGGCTGTGCCTTCTCTTAGATTTCTAAACCCTTTGAAATCCAGTAAGAAAGGCTGGATCTTCAGTACTTGGATCACAAGGATCCTCGATGCTGTGAGAGGGACGGGAGCGTCTGCATGTTACCCGGCTAATGTTTGCCTTCTGTAGGAGCATTGTTCCTTTCTCCTCATGGCCACAGTCTCTAAATCCTTCACTCGAGGAGATCCAGCGTCAGGAAACCTCAAACTGAGCATTGCCCAAAACCTGAATTTGAATGTCATTTCAGATGTCAGAGCTGATCTGTAGCTGTGTTTTTCACTGAACTAATCTTTGGTTGAGTATCAGTGGAAAGACGACTTGGGGCTGCAGTTATACTGGTGTGGCTGCAGGGGGCATTTTTTCAAAGGTGTGTGTCCTCCTATTAAATATGTTTGCTGGTTGTGATCATCTCATCCCACTGAACAAGGGGAATGCCCAGCTGAACCTGTGGGTTTGAAGCTCCTTCTTTTTTCCCCAACCCCAAATTCATGATCCCACAGGTACCCAGCACAATAGGGGTTCAGAAACAGTGCATTTGCTTTCAGTAGGGTATCTTTGACTAGCAGAACCAAAGGTTTCAATGCAGCTGAGCTGAAGGCAGTCACTCTAAATAAAGCAAATAAAGAGTGGTGGCTGTCTGCTGGGCTCAGGTGCTTTGGGAGATGGCAAAGGAAGGATTTGCATAGGGAATGTTATTGCTGAAACGTAGGGAAGCAAGGATGATGCAGGGCTACGCGCTTTGCTGGGAGAAATCGGTGTCGTGCCACAAAAGATGACGAGAGCCGGGGATCTGGCCGTAAGCAAATAAATAAAAACAAATTATGAACAACTGGTGCTTTCAGAGGATAGCAGGCACATCGCCAACACTGAGCCAGACAGCTGCCAAGGGTCGTATCCCGAGAGCGCACCGCCGGGGAGGAGATTCAGGGAGGTCGACGGGCACCCGCAGCCCTGCTCTTTCTGCTTTTCGGGTCCCCAGACACGCATTGACCTTTGCCGTCGCAGCCCCGGCGCCTGGCCTTTGCTGCGCACCCGCACGTGGGGCTGCAGAATAAGCCTCTCTGCTTTCTCTCGTGGTATTTTGGGAGAGTGTGTGGCTTTGATCTCGTGCTTGCTTTATTGGGTTTGTGCTGGCTGTTTATTACCAAGGCCATTTTCATGCAAACGGGGTCATAGTTTGGTAGTCCACCTGCTCCTTCTGCTTGCACAGACCTAATCCTCTCTTCCCAATAGCCCTGTTGGTTGCTATAGCAATGATAAAATGTTATGAAAAAGGCAGGATGATACTTAAATGTATGGCTGGTGTTACTTTTTTCTTTCTCCCTCCTGGGAAGGAGAAACCCAATAATGGGGACTTGTTTGGTGTATTATTGTTTTATCTAAAGCTTGAACTGTAGGCTCTTTGGAGTTTGAATGCAGTCCTCCTCTCTCAGCATCCTTTGAGGAGCTCTAAAGCAGCTAAAGAGAAACAGGAGCCCAAATTAATAAATACAAGGTATATATCAATTTGTTTTTAAGATGCCAAAGCTTACATTTAATGTGACGCACGGAGAGCGTGAAGTTTGCCGTGGCCAGCCTACCATGATGGGAACCTACTGCAGAGCGCTTAAGGCCCAGCTGGGTTTCTGAAAGTACTAAAGGGTAGCTGAAAATGTTAGCAGTGGGTTTATTTTGGATTTGCATCAGGAGAATTACTCAGCACTGCCATCAAAAGTGGCATTTTGATCAGTAAATTAAAAAATCTTAACGCCCTCAGAAATCAAAGGAAAGAAAGGCAGAGTATGCAGTATTTTTGCTCAGTAGCTGCATACAGGACTGAGTGGCTGTTTTGTTATACCAAGCCTCCTCTTTTACACACCCGAGAAAGCAAAAATATTTCTAGCTTTTTGCCAAGTTTATAGTCAGAGTCATGTATCTGCATTAAAAGTTGCCAGAAACTATGTAGTTTGTGGAGCCAGAAAGAGCCAGGTTTGTAAGAATTTAGCTCGCTTCACCACCTCAGTGAACGTAGGTGAGCAAAATGTTACGTGTCAACAGATCTGTCCCTTCTCTCTTGTCACGCGGTGAGAGCATCCCTCCATGCGAAACAGCTCGACCTGCCCAGCCGTGGCGGGATCAGCTTGTTCCTGCGTGCTAGGCGTTGCTAGACAAGATCAGATTGGGTATGTGTCAATTGAGATGCTCTTTCTGGCAGTTGCCATTTAAAGATGACTCAAGCAAAAGCATTCAAAACCACACAGCGGTTATATTCTTCTCCATAGCAAATCTCATAGGAACCAAGTTGGAGACTGGGTTAAATCTCAAATGGGAGGATTATATCACTTCTGAGTTTATGGGTGGCATTAACTCTGGCCATTTCCATTACCTGTATAAAAGCAGGTCTTAGAGTCTTTTATGGCCCAGCTTGACTAAAAGATGTAGTGAGGTGGGTGTCACAGAGTCACAGAACAGTTGGGGTTGGAAGGGATCTTAAAGATCATCTAGTTCCAACCCTCCTACCATGGGCAAGGGCACCTTCTGCTGCACCAGGTTGCTCATAGCTCCATCCAACCTGGCTTTGTCGATCTCTTTTCCCAAGTAACAAGTGATAGGATGAGAGGAAATGGCCTCAAATTGTGCCAGGGGAGGTTTAGATTGGATATTAGAAAAAATTTCTTCACCGAAAGGGTTGTCAACCATTGGAACAGGCTGCCCAGGGAAGTGGTGGAGATATTTAAAAGATGTGTAGAAGCAGAGCTGAGGGACATAGTTTAGTGGTGGACTTGGCAGTGATAGGTTAATGGTTGGACTCGATGATCTTAAAGGTCTTTTCCAACCTAAATAATTGTATGATTCTGTGAAAGCAGAAACATTTTTAGTGGACTTAGTACTCACACTGGTATTGAAATAGTGCAAGAGGGGAAGTGGTTCCTACAGTCCCTCATCCCAGATTAATGGAAAATACATAACCAAAAAGAAAGGTTTTACCTGTCAGTTACATTCAAGGTTGCTTAATTAAGCGTTCAAGTAGTATTCCATATAATGGTCTTACAGGAAACAGCTTTATTTTCTTATTTCTAAACGCAGCAGCTCAACTTGCTTGCCATCAGCACAGCCAAAAATATCAGGTGAGAGAAAACAAGTCTTTTTTCCAGCTGCATGTGTCGAGGAGCCTCCCTGGCATGCAGCCCCTGTACAGAGCCACCTTCAACTTTGTCCTGTGCTCAAAAGGCCAATGAAGTGATCCGCTAGTGCCATACACCTGGGCTGGGAAGAACTGGTGGAGGATGAGAGAGATACAGGAGAGTGATCTGCTCTCTCCTCTACTTGTGCAGACATGGAGAAACACCATCCCAGGAAATGGCGCCAGGCCAGCAGCCGAGCGCTGCAGGAGGCAGCTCTGGAGGCCTCCACTGTTGGGTTTGGCCAATTTTTACTCTTTTTTTTTTAATAATTAGTGGGTGTGAGCTTTCAGAGAGCTCACCGCTAAGGGGATTTGTATCAGGCAGACACACCTGGGGCTTACATATCCTCAGCAACTCCATCCAAAAAACCCCAAACAAACAAACAAAAAAACCCAAAAAAAACAAGAAACAATCAGGTAATGAGTTCCAGAGAAGAGGTTGCACCTAGTCTCCCATGTGCCTTGCAGACTGCCTTTGCTGTGCCACCTCCACCCCAAAAGAAGCAAATGGGGGTCTCCATGCCCCAGCAGTGACAGAGGCATCCCTGCAAGGGCGACTGGCTTTGAGGATTGGCTTTTTGGTTGCTGGTTTGAGTTGGGGCCAGCAGATGTTGATGACAGCCAGGTAACCTGAACCCTCTGACAGCCCTGTCCTGGCCAACTCTAGTCACCCTGCTGAAGACTTGCTTTCCTAGTGGAAAGGTTTTGTCCTGACAAAGCCTGGAGGTAAAAACCATGGTGTGTCCTTGGAGTATTCCATCTCTACGGATGAGAATAGGAATTGACCTGGAGACAAGTTTTTGAGTCAGTTGCCTCTTTGGATCCTGGAGGAGATTTGGAGCCAAGGCTTGAGGGTTTTTGGTCCTGTTGGTTAGCTAAAAGGGGGGTGGAAGGCTTTGCTTCATGGATTGATGCTTGTGATAGGAAGACAAGGTAGGTCTTGGCAGACATCTGCCAAGCCATGATGATCCTGAAAATCAAAGTCCGGAGGCTGAGGCTCAAGGGATAAACCAAAGCAAGAAGACAACTGCTGGCTGTGTGCTTGGAAACAACAACAAAGAGGGCTGGGAGTGGGGAAAAATGGTGTTTGCAAGGCAAACGGAGAGCCTGGAAATGTTCTTCTCCATGGCCACTCTTGCTTCTGATAGAAAGGCCTGACAGAGCCACGGTGCTGTTGCCTTCGAGGGTGGAGTTGAGTGGTTGTGGATATGCTTGATGGTGGTACCAGGCAGTTTTAAAGAGTAGTAGCCCAAGTGAAACTTGCCCTCTTCGACATGAGAAACGGCTGCTCTCTGATAAGTGCGAAGAGCCATTGGAGAGGCCACGTTCTCCATCCTTTCTTTTTTATTTCACTTTTTCAATTTTAGACGTGTTGCAAAGGACCAGTAAAAGAGATCCTAGCCCATAGTGGGAATTGAATGTGCTGTTTTCTGTTAGTCATTGTTTGTTTATTTTACCTTCATTTGGCACTTCCCAGAGAGTCCCGTCCCCCCTGCATTGTGTAGGCTGCCATCTTCCTTTCTTCGTAGCAAGCATGTGGGCATAGCCTTGCTTACACTCCGAGCGACTGGGGAACCACCATAAGTGTAGCTTATCCGCTTTCTGATCCATTTTCTTTTGCATCGGTTTGGATTTGTGCATCGTCAGTAACATCTGTGCTGCTTTAGTGGCATACAGTTTTCCGAGTCTAATTAGCTGGCTGCTTGTAATCAGGACTATTTCAACTGTTGTCATTCTGAATGTTCTTTTTCCCTTTTTTTTAATACCACATTTGCCTGATTGACCTTTTTTTGTTTGTTTTTTTTTTCTCTGTCTTTCTATCGGGCTGCTCCAGGAGCCATGGCTAATCATCTTATAACCAATGCTCTGCTTCGTCCTCATGGCACTAACAACCCTTATAATACATTGCTCGGGGAATCGGCGGTCTATAACAACCCTTCTGTCAGCATGTACAACGCACAAGGTGTGCTGGAGTTTCTCTCTAATTTTTCTAGTGAGAATTCCATTTTCTGTGGCTTATTTTGGCCCATTTCTTTCTTTTTTATTTTTCCTTTTTTTTTTTTTTCTTTTTTTTTCCCCTTCCAACACACCCCCACTTTTTTTTTTTTTTTTTGGAACTGGGCACAAAAAAAGTTCCCTTCCCCTTCCTTTCATTTCAGTGCATCTTTCCATTTTCTGGAGGCTTTTTTTTCCATGAGCAATCAAGTTTGCTTTGAGAGACCCTCATCAGTTCCACTCAAAGCATTCATAGTGGGTTTGATTTGGATTTCTTTTTTTTTTTTTTTTTCCCCAACTTCCTTGCTTTTGTATTGTTTCGGTCTTGTGTATGTGTTTTGTAGGATGTAACCATTCCTCTCTTTGTTGTCAGTGCATTTCCTTGTTAAACCATTCATTTCAGAAACAGGAACACCTTTGAAGGTAAGTGAAGCTAAAATGGCCTTGTCCACCAAAGCTGCTCTTGTTTGAAATTGCATAGAGAAATGTGGTCAGCAGCGCACTGGGTTGTGCAGGGAAAAAAAAAAAAAAAAAAAAAAAGGCAAAATAAAGCAAAACCTCCCTTGATCTCTTAAGAAAAATAAGAGCTGAAACAAGAAGCATAGGTCAGGTCCAAAGAGTAGAGCTTAGATATTGTAAGAAATGTTTTGCCGCTTGCATTAATGCATTTTGTATATACTATTGGAAAGGGGAAGACACAAAAAAAAAAAAAAAAAATTAGAACAAGGTATAGGGAAACCAGAAGTTCTTTTATATCCTTCTTTCAGCAATGGAAAATAAACAGGTAGAATCAGCTGTACCTAAGGGAGGTTTCCACTGCAGAAATTGGTCTCTTGTCACCTACGTGTTTGTCTCTGCTCTGGCTGCGGGAATGGACCGTGATTTTAAGCTGGTGTCCTGATGCTTCCATGAGGGAGAGGCAGGTGGGTTTAAGCTGGGCCTGAGGAGGAGCTGGGGGGTGTGGATCTCTGCCAGCTCCTCTCTGTCAGCGGCTCCGTCGTCCTCTGCCACTTCCATGGGATTTTTTTATTTTTTTCTGGGGGCTTGCTTGAAAGGTGACTGAATCATTACAGCATAACGCTGTGTGCAAGTATGTCAGCACTCTGTCAGCTCTCTGCTCCCAGTGAATGCATCCCTTTCCAGTAAAGGATCTCTAAGGAACGGGAAAATGATGATTATAATGCCAGCAGTAAAACCCCCATTGTATTAGATGGCAGCGTATTGTTTACCATAGAAATAGATATTAAACTGTATCACTAGAGTATTTTCATTCAAAGCACAAGGAAACCACACATTTGATGTTTTTGCTGTTCATTAATTTCCTAAACTATGCTAACTTTGTGCAATAAATTTGCTTCCACTAACGCTTTTTTTTAAGGGGGCTACTGTTAAACACAAAAAGCTCAGAATTTTAAGAACTTCTGTGTATCGCAAATGTCGAAACAAGCTTTGATATTCTTATAATTTCTTGCATGATAATATTGACATTTGAGGGACTTTTAAATCAAGTGGCAGCTGGGTCAGCATCTGGCTTAAGAGAAGTCCTGATGTTCAGGCCTGGGGGCCTCAAGTGAACCAAAGTGATTTGGGCAGAAATGTGATAAAAAGGTTTTGCATGGATTTTAATAATCTTGTGTTCTAGTAATTTTTAAGACTGGATTCTGATACAGTTACCTGAGCTAACAGCATTTTATTCTATAAAAATAGTGTAATTGGTTTGCAAGTGCTATGTGGTGTAACACAGCCAGATGGATAAAGAGAATCCTCCCCAGGCTTCACCTGTGGGAGTTGAAAGAAAGTGGGACCAGTATGGGTCCCATTTGAGCCACTGGAGTTTTGCCATTGACTTCAGAGGGAACAGAACCCAGCCCGTTCTTTTCAGGAGGCTGCAAGTGAATTACTGACCGTAGAAGTGGTATAGCTATTGCTTTCCAAACTGGTTACTGCCGCTGGGCAATCACAAGCTGTGAATACTAGGAGATCCTGCAGCAGAAAAGATGGTTAGCAAAACCAACCAGGCCTAATGGCCTCGGTGGTTCTTTGGGATTTAAGGAAGCTGCAGGCAGGCTAAAGCAATGACAGTGAATTGTAGAAGTAGACACTGTCACCATCTCTGGGAGTGCAGTGGCTGGGATCGGTGTGCGGTGAGGGCATTGCTAGCTAACGTCATCCAACTAACTCATTCCGCATCCCTGAGGCTATGATTTTTATTTTTTTTTTTTTTTTGCACCTTCATCTACCGCATCTGGTGCTGGCCGTTGACAAGGACAAGATGCTATTGCTATAAGAAACCAGGGCCTGATCTGGTCCACCCATTCGTTTCCCCTTCCCCAGTTATGTGTTTTAAAATACGCTCTCTGCTCAAGCCAAAACTGTCCTGTCTGCAGTAGAGACTCACCAGGAGCCCTAAAAAGAGCCCTTGGAAAGAGGCTGAGCATCAGACTCTTAAAAGGCCAAAGTCCCATTTCCCAACGGTGAAAGTGATTCCTTGATGGGACAGAGCGTAGAGGAAGGAGGAGATGGTAGGTAGGCCTTGGCAGCTGACGGGCGTATGTTCACTTGGTCTCTTGGACGCATGAGTTTCTCAGAACGGCCTAACTGCTTTGGGGAGAGCTAATTTTAAGAGAAAGCGGCAATCCTGTTAATGAGCTCTGGTTAAACCCCAGCATGCCACAGACCGTTGCAAAGTGGGAAGCTCAGGGTTATCACTATCTATTCATCTTCATCCCTGGCTCTTCTTTTTTTTAACCCTTCCTTCTCGATAGCTTCATTTAGCGATGCCATTATTTGAAATACTGTTCCTCTTACATTTTTGTTGCAAAGTTCATGTAGTTTGCCATTTGTTCAGGTTGGGAAAAAAAAAAAAAAAAAAAAGGCAGAAAATCAAGGCTTCCTTACCAAAGTTTGTAAAATGCCAACAGCCCCATGATGAGCAAAGTCGTACTCTTACAAAGCACTGTTGCAAAAGATGGACGGCAAAATATTTTTAGCAAGGAAACAGATTTCGGTTTCAACTGCCAGGGGTTATTATAACTGACAGTAAGTAAAGCCATTCATTTTAAGAATTTCTTTAAGAAAGAATTGGAGGTGACATTGACAGTGCCTGTCTTTTCAAGCATGACCGCTACCAGCTTTAGACTTTTCGTAAGTTTTCAGGCGTTATTTCTTGATTTGTGTTGCACGTTGAACATTTTATAATGGCGTTGGAAAATGTTTTAAATGTGATACTACTTTTTTAATAAAAATGTAGTCTATTGGATATTGCGCGTAAAATAATTTTTCTGTCTAAAATGTCAATATTTTTAACCTGAAATAAACCATGTAACAAATTCATGTATTCTGGGCAGTGGAAATTATTTCCGTTAACTCTCTTTTCTGCATATCATCAATTTGCTTTTTACTCATGTTTCTCCTACTGTCGCTGTAAGCTTACTTGTTTTTTCTTTCCTTTTCTTCATGCTGTCGTTTAGAGCCCTACAGAGAGACAAGTATGGGAGTAAAGCTAAACATTGCATATCAAATGTAATTTTTTTTAGTTCACTTTTATTGCATCACATATAGATGATGTAGTTAATAAAGGAAATTCATCTCACAGTTTTGAAATTAAAAAAATATGAATATACATATGTATATTTACGTGAATGCGTGTATGTATGTTTATATATATATGTATGTATACATATATATAGAGAGATGAGATTAGATGATGCTTTCTTTGTTTATTTCCCGTTTTTGTGGTATCATTTACCTAGCATAGTTTCTCATATGTGTGTGCATTTTTTTTTTTCAAACTTCACATTTTTATTTGCGAGGTCATAGCATTTTTATACGGTGCGTTTGATTGCAGACCCCACTCTGTTTTCACCTGCGATGCCTCCATTTTATTTCCCCCCTCCCCGAACCCTAGCCCTATGCATTGGCAGCAGGAGTAGTGCTCAGCGCCTCAATGCATACGTTACTCAACATGACCATCAGACAGATGCTGTTGTACCTGTCACCCATTACATACAGTCCTCCCCCCGAAATGCTCACTTTTCATTTCTCCCCCAAGCATCGTGACTCAGTTGGAGAACTTCCAACATGAAAATCAACGGTTTTGCTCTGTGTCTGTGATGGCTAGTTGATTTTTTGGCATAGCTCCCTTGTTTGTTGGGAAACCTGGGATACAGCAGCAACCTCTAAGCTTCAGAAACCTAAAAAGTGACAGACACATTTGGGGCATTTCACTCAAAAAGCAAGAAGAAAGCCTGCAATAGCTTTTTCCAGCCCTTGACATTCAGTAACCTCTCCATCGCAGATATAGACCGAATCCTGTATTTTCAGAAGGTACACATGCCATGTACCAAGCATTGTACGAGCAACCGTTCATCTTAAATGGTCAGCTAACGGCTCCTCTAATCCACTGTGGCTTGCTGGGAGGTGCTTGCCATTTTTGGGCAACACCCAAAGCCCTTAGCTGAAAGGTCGACATGTTATTTCATGCATCCCCACATCTGCGCTCCCAAGAAAGAAAGCAGCCTTATTTTCTTCTCCCTTGCCCACTCTCAAAGCGCTTCCCTGTCGTCTCCCGTGTCGCATCAGGAAAGAGCCAAGCTCCAGCCTTAAGCTGACAGTGTTGGCATGTCTATAGAGATGTGATAGGAGACCCCATCTCTCCTCGCAGGTTACCCCAAGCCCACCGTACCATGGCAGGGATGGTACTTGCCATACCTTCCCTTGAACCACTTTAACTGTGCAAGTGAAATGGGAGCTCTTTTTAAGGGTTTCGCAAGACCCTGCAGCAGCTGCCTCCAGCATTGGTTGTATTAGTAAATCCCCACTCAGCCAGTATCGAGTAAATAATTTTGGCTGCATCCTCATGTCAGGAGAGATAGGGCATTTAGCCTTGTCCCAAAAAAGCCTGGGCCAGGAAGCACTTTGTGCCTCCACTTTCCTAATCCCCACATCTCACCCTTCAGGCCTTACGCCTTTCCCCTGGCAGCCTGCCCAGCAAAAGGGGAGAGCAGATCCTCCCATAGGAAGGATACACTCCAAAATGGAGTTTGGATAGTGATTAATCCAGGCTGCAAATGGTTTTCCCTCAGCTGGGAGAAAATGCCCTCTTCCTCCAGAGCACCTGGAGCCAGGGATATTTGGACCAGCCCAGGCTCACCTATTTCTCAGCTCCCCCAGGAATACGTAAAGCAAAGCGCAAGAGCCGTAGGAAGTACTGGCCAGGAGATGTTATTCCTTCTCGACGGCTATTGCCGCATCAAGTCACATGCTTGATGGCACTTTCTGTTTTTTTTTCGGTGGGAAGACCTTAAACCGGTTAGACGGAGATGCACCCTCCTCTTTTGGCCGCGACACTTTTCCTCGCTGCCAAGCCCCAGCAGCCGTGGCAGCGTAGGAAGGGGGTTTGAGTGTGCAGGTCCCGCGTGAGTGTCCTGTTTGTACAAGTCACCCTCTCTTGTGTAATGTTTTTCAGAGGGGCTTCTGAACAATGCCAGGGATACAAGTGTCACGGATACTCTACCACTGAATGGTAATCACGGCAACAGCTACAGCATCGCCAGCGGCGAGTACCTCAGCAACTGTGTGCAAATCCTTGACCGCGGGTACAACCACACCGAGAACGCCCTCGAGAAAAAGATCCTGAAGGAACTCACCTCCAACTACATCCCTTCCTACCTGAACAACCACGAGCGCTCCAGCGAGCAGAGCCGCAACCTGATGAACAAACTCGTCAACAGCGTGGGCGGCGGGAGCGAGGACGACGCCATCGTGCTGGACGACGCCACCTCCTTCACTCATGAGGAGAGTCTGGGCCTGGAGCTCATCCACGAGGAGTCGGATGCCCCGCTGCTGCCCCCCCGGGTGTACTCAGCGGACAACCACCAGCCCCACCTCTACAGCCGGCGGCGCATCCCGCAAGACAACAGCGAGAGCTTTTTCCCCTTGCTGACCAACGAGCACACAGACGACCTCCAGTCGCCCAACAGGGATTCTCTCTACACCAGTATGCCCGCGCTGGCTGGCATGCCCATGACGGAAAGCGTTACCGCCAGCACCCAGACCGACCCGCCACCGGCCAAAAGCGGCGGCGGCGGCGACGCCGACGATGTTTACTACAAAAGCATGCCCAACCTCGGCTCCAGGAACCAACACACTTACTACCAGCTAGGTCGAGGCAGCAGCGACGGTTTTATAGTCCCACCAAACAAAGAGGGAACCCCCCCGGACGGCAATGCAAAAGGACCCGCTCACTTGGTCACTAGTCTATAGAAGATTCAGCAAAAATTAAGCAAAGAGACAACGAAAAGCCCCTCCGTAATGCTCGGTTTACTGTTCTGAGTTAATCCAAGCAGTGATAATATTGTGTGTACTCCTAAATCTTCATGCTGTTCGAAAGGAAACTCTCGGACTTTTTTTACTGGAATTTTTAGGCCGGCCCGGAGAG
The DNA here is from genome assembly GCA_000699545.1 of Podiceps cristatus. Classification (NCBI taxonomy): domain Eukaryota; kingdom Metazoa; phylum Chordata; class Aves; order Podicipediformes; family Podicipedidae; genus Podiceps; species Podiceps cristatus. Next base: position 40,853 of record KL281786.1, read on the forward strand.
GACAGTAACTGCTGCCCCCCCCCCTCCCCCTTCTCCCCTGCCCATCCTCCCTCCAGACAGACTTCATTATGTTAATGAAAGGATGATAGATAACGGCACACTACGTGGCCTTCTCAAGTTATGCCGTGTTTGTTTAAACAATCCTTGATGCTGTGTTGCTCTTAATACCGAGGACTTGATTTAAGAGAGAAAAAAAAAAAAAACACAAAAAAGCAAAGAAAAAATTAAAATAAAATAAATAAAAGGCCAAAAATGTGCATTTGAAACTAGTAGTGATGATGCATCTAGGTGGGAGCGCTGCACAAAAACAAGCTAGCAAAACTCTTTCTTACCAATCCAGATCACATCATGTGTTTTGGTCACAACTTCGTTTCACCACAGCGCCCTTCGCTGTGGGAGCAAACAAATCAAAAAACAAATTTAATGAGATGGAAGGGAATCCTAGAATTCTGTGCTAAAAGCATATTTTACATTTTGCTGTATTAACGGATGATCAAAACTAATGGCAGAAAAAGAGAAGCGAGCAATTCCTATGTAATGTACAGATACTAGCATTGCACATATAGTCTGCTTTCTGTTCCTCCAGAACTTGCGTCCCTGTTAATGTAGTGGGAAAAAAAAAAAAAAAAAAAAAAAAAAAAAAACATTTTTTTAGAACTTTTTTCTGTTGTGCTGGTCTTGTAAGTTTGTCTACCAGTAGGAGCAAGGTTTTTCATAACTCCTCTTTTTTTTAAAAAAAAAAAAAATAAAATTCTTTTGCCTCTTCCTCTGCCCCTCCCCTCCGTCCTCCCCTATCTCGGTAAAGAAGTCTCACTGGGCAAATAAAACAAAGTGAACATCACTTTCTAAGGACCATTATTAGGAACAGTGTCACCGTTTCTTTGCAACCAAGGGAGTCTTTTTCTTTCCTCACTGTATATTTCTTCAGCCGGCATATCGCCAGCAGACCTTTTGGCAGACTAGAGCAGGGCAAACTTTCCCGTTGACGGTGCACAAGCGATCGTGCCGATAATCCTGTGAAGCATCTTTGGCAAGCAGCCCCCTCAGCCAGGCCGTAGGGTCGCATCCAGAAGCCGAGAGTTTTTGTGATAGCGGGGCTTCGGCAGGAGATGGCCATTTCCCTGGAGGAGCGAAGGGCCTTCACGGCTCCATCTGGTCCCGGTTTAGGCACTTGTACTGCAGTGGTTAAGAAGAAATTCGATTGATGCGTAGTGAGCTAAAAAGTATTTTGCAGTGATTTTAAAAACAACAACAACAACAAAAAGTCTTCTGTTCATTATTTTTCTTAACAGGAAATTTATTTATTTGACAGGATTTTTAAGTAACATAGGCTTTCCGGAGGTAAATTAGCAACATGGAGTATAATTTCTTCTTTTTTTTCTTCTTCTTTCCTTTATTTCTTTTTTTTTTTTTTTTAATTTATGATCCATTTTGTATGGTCTCAACAGTTGAATGACCTCATTACTAATATTTGTTGTAAAAGTGAAGCTTGTTTGCCAACCAATAAACAACTGATCACGATTTAGAAGATACTGTATGTATGTACTGTACAATTAATCTCTTTTTTATTTTGTTGCTCTTGTTCCTCTCTCCATTACTGTCTTCAGTACGAGTCTCCACTCCTTTAAGGCATGGGTGAGCAATGCCAAAGAAAGGAGGCCCAACCTGAGCAGTTTAAGCACAAAGGTTACGCACGGCTGACTAGAGATACCAGGCTAGCGGTACTTGTTTAGGGGCGAGAACAACGCCGGCCGACATTTTTTGCAGGTGATTCTAGGTCTGTTTTGTGCCTACTGTATAAACTAGCCAACGACACGCGGATGATTTGAGTATAGCATTTCATGTGTCGAACCTTTTAATCATTGTAATGATTTTTTTTTTCTTTTTCTTTTTTTTTTTTAAATTTTGGTTCTTCTGAGATTAAAAACTGCTGGTAGCATGTCAAAGAGTAAAAAAAAGTCCCCGTTAGGCCTCCTCAATCATTGTTTGCTGTCTCTTTATTTTCTTGCTCCGGGTGTACGCAAAGCGCCATCACTGCCCTCGGCCATGTTGCCCTTCCCATCCTGGCGCTGGTGGCCTGCCCACACCGGCCCTTTGCCATCTCTCCTCCAGCCTCCCCCTTCAAATCCCCTGGGAGCCATTAGGATTCATCGACAGGATATAGAAATCCACAAAATAAATAGAAAGGCTGACAGCAAAAATAACCTTCTCTGGACACTCTCGGTACTGTTTTTTGGTTATGCGTGTTTACACTTAAGCCCTCCCATGCCTTGGGCTTTGGGGTCTGGTGCTGCCTCCATCCAACTCCCATCAAGCTGGAAGGCATAAGATTTGGAGCGGGCAGGTTCCAATCTGTTCCCGGTGCTGGAGGATAAACATGGCAGCAGAGGGGCTCTGCTCCATCCCGGGCAGGTCCTCGCATGAAGTGAGGCACAGCTCGGCGGGGGCTTGTCGGGGAGAAGTGGGAGGGTGGTGGTATTTGGTGGTATTTGTGGCCTACAAAAGAGTCTGATTTGAGTTGGCTGAGTCTTTCCTACAGCTGAATGCTCAGGCCAAAACATCTTGGGGAAGAAACCTCGTTTCTGTCCTAACATTGATTGCAGCTGTGCCTCTCGCCAGGTCTGGGTTTTGGCAAGGGAGCTTTTCCCATCGGGAAACGCGTGACTTTGTAGCAAAACAGCTGCTGGACAGCTGGGTTGTGCCCTTGTACTTGCTGCTGCCTCCCCGTTCCATTTTATTTTCCATGCCATCAGCAATGGAGCTGGGCAGCACGTGGTAGACCTATGCATGCAGGTAAAGCGAGCGTCTCGGAGCCCCATGGTTATAGCGATCCATGTAGCAGCCCAATAGAGGCTGCCAAGGCTTGAAATATTTGAAGTACCTCTATTCAGGAGAAAGTAAAAACTATTTTATTCTATTAGACTCAAAAAAAACCCCAGACTTCCAGGGATATGGCGGGATTAAATTCTTGCAGAGGGTGAGATACACCATACCAAATATAGTCATGATAAAATGGGAGGCAGGTGATCAAGGCGTTTACCAGCGTGCCTGAAACTCTGCAAGAGCAGACCAGTGGTGGGTTTGCTATGGGATGATTGTGTCCTTCTGAAAAATCTTTGACTGTCTTTCCTCTGAATGGTGTTCTCCCCCAGCCTTTCTGTGTATTTTAGATTTATCCGTGGACAGGCTTTTTTTCCCCCCTTTTCTCCATCCCTTCTCGCTCGAGCTTCTCTCCGCCAGCCTACCGTGCCTATTAGCGTTTTGATTGCAAAAACCGCTGTTTATTTTCACGCTGATTATTTCCATCCCCAGGCTGTTTTTGGCACTACAGGATTCGCTGGTGGTGCTTCTTATAGCTTTGGAAACAGCTGAATCACAAATCAATGGGGAAAGAGATATTATTAATTACATTAAGTCAAAAATGCTTTGAAACTGTCATTTAGTTAGTCATTTTCGTCAATTTCTCCCCACCCCCACTCCC
>KL281786.1:50218-100766 GCA_000699545.1 Podiceps cristatus
AGAATTAGCAAAAACCAGACTTAAGGAAAATACAAATATTTCTGAAAACTGCCCAGAATAACTTTCTTTAGATATAAAAGTCTGTCTTCAGCCTGACATTTTGCAAGGAAGCAGGGCCAAGGTGGAATTGTCTCTTCCCTGTTAAAAAGCCAGATAGTGTAAACCAACTATTGCACATATTTAGCATAATACTGGGGGCTGCAGGGATGGTCTTTTCCTCTTGGGTACATGAATACCTCCTCTGTCATCTGGCTCTTTGGGGCTGCTGTTACCATTGACACCTAACAGCTGCCAGTGCTGAGCGATGTATTTATTTATCAAACCATTTATTTACTTATCAAATTGGCAGACAGGAAACAACTTGCTTTCATCTGCCATGTGTGGACACCTCTTCCTTTGCCCATTTCTCCAGCCCTATGTGGAGTCCCTGGGCAAGGTGGCCATCATCTCAGGGAGACTCAGGTTTCCTCCCCAGTGAAGGCTGTCAGCCTTTTTTTTTGGGGAGAAAAATAAAGAAAAATATAAAGAACCCGCTCCCCGACCCCCACCTCCTGCCCCGTCTTTGTGACTGAAAGGTTCTGAAAATCAGATGGTATCATAAGCAAAATAAAAACCTCCAAAAAGTTTGAAAGCTCATGATCTTTGACAGTCAAGAGAGGACCACCCTTATGGTTCCTAGAGCCCTGAAGGGCAGTGCTAAATTCTGGGCTGCTGGACCCTGGGGAGCTCGAGGCTGTTCCATGGGACAAAAGGGGGGATGCAATTGCAGGAAAGCAGAAATCCCCTGGGTTGGGGTTGTTTGTGTTTTTTTCATTAGAGCCCTCGCTATTAGTTTCTCTCCCTGGATAATCCCATCATCCCGCACCTTAAACCTTTGCCATTATGTCTAGAAGAGTTATTCTTGGAGGCATTTACAACCTTCAATGCCTCTCTCTCTCCAGCCCTGAAGATGCTGACACCTGATAACTAATGGTGACAGTTGTAAAGATGAGCCAGACTGACCCCGAGTCCTAATAAAAATGATGAATCCCATCCACTGCCGCCGTATCGATGGCGCACAGGTTACGTGCGGAGGTGAGCCGGCAAGGAGGGGGAGGCAGATACTCACCGAAGAACGGGTCCAGGAGGTGCCGTTACCAAACCTCCCCACCCCCACCCCGAGCCGCTCGGTTGCCCAGGACGTTTAAATTTGATTTAATCTGGCCCCAAGTCAATAGTGATTGACGTTTCACCTGCTTTCCATATCTTAACTGGACTTCCTTACTCCTCAGGCATGGAATGAATCTTAATACATTGTAATTACTGTACTCCCGTTGATGAAAAGCTATCACGGAGAGCATTAATAAAATGTACATTATGAAAAAAGAATTCGGCATTGTCTGAAATTAATAACGCACCAGATTTTTCTCATTTACGCCTGCTCATTATAGGCCTGCCCTTGAGTTTTCTATTAAAATGACTTGTTCAAACTACTTGTATAGCTGTGTTTGAAGCTATGTGCTGTAGGTGTGCATCCCAGTTAGATGTACCGCATGAGGACTTATTAATCTGTTGCGTCTTTCAGGCATTGATTTTAGTGACATTTATATAACGCCGGTATGACTAAAATGAACTGATTGATTCATGCGTATGGATTAGTTTGCCTAAGACTTTGAGGCTAGGTAGCTTTATCATGCACTGTAATGCCAGAATTCATCACTGTATTATTTACAAGAGACTGAACTGGCTGCATCTCAATAACTGAAGAGGTCTTCACTGTTTTATTTATGTACAAATGTTTACTTAATCAGCCACCAATTTTGTTTAGCAGAATTTGTTAGCAAATGGAAATTGTAAACGATAACGTGGGTTCTATTTTAAAATTTATAGGCTTTCATCTATAGCAAAATCCAAGATTTCCAAAGTGTCTTTGTCTACTGGCAATCAACAAGCTTTCTTGTATATGCTTTCTGGTAATTACAATTAGCTGCTGCAATAATTCACATAAAAAAAATACAACCCTAATACAGGAGATCTGAGTGGTAGTGTGTCAAAGTCTCCATAAATATCCCAATACTTAGACACAGCGCTGCAGGTTTAACAAGGAGCCCCCGGCCAGCACAAAGGCAGGAGCCCCACGACCTGAGACAGGGTGGGTGTCATCACCCGCTGGCTGTGGCTTTGCACTGGACCGAGGGGCAGGAGGATGCCGCCGGCCAATGCCCAAGGTCCCAATGATGCCACCTGCAAGGCCTGGCCCGCGGACACGCTGGTGTGGTGAGTTCTGCTGCCGTCTCTTATGAGAAAAGTCCCAATTCCAGATAAAACGAAGTGCAAAGCCCCAGTGCTTATCAGGAGGAACACTACAGCCACACATGGCTGCGTGGGCTGTATCCCCTCCACCAGCTTGAGGAAAAGCTGGTCAAGGAGGAATGAGGAAAACATCTGGTCACCGGGCATTGCAGCTGGGAAATAGCCAGGCTCCAATGTGGGTTTAAGGGAGTAACACCCTGAGGAGGCTTAATCCCAGGCTGCCCATTGATGGCAGGGTTTGCTTTGGGCTGCCTTACGCTCTGACCATGCTGCTCCTCCTGGGGACGAAGGAATAAAGAGACTAAAAGGATCTATTACATAAAAGAGAAGACTTTCCTGTTAGGAGCCATTTAGAAATATTTTTAGTGCGGAGGCACATAAGAAGTGACATGTTAGAGGCGTATAAAATAATAAGTAGTGTCCAGAGAAGATGAATTGAGCACTGCAGTTCGCTGTAGGTAATACAACAAGTGGTGCTACGGGGGAAATGAAGAGGTGAAATCTTAAACATAGTTAAAAGCAATGCTTCATTATCCAGCACATGATTAACCTACAGACTCCCTGACCCAATACACCAGTAAGATGATGTACAATGAGCTTCAGTAAAATATTATACCTTTTTACAGTTTTTTTTTTTTTTTAAAAAAAAAAAAAGGGAGAAGTTGGGGGGGGGGAGAGTCTGGCATCTACAGGCTCTTGTTGTAGGGCCAGAAATAATTGCTAGCTCCCTGAGGAACAGAAGAAACACCCCTGCTGAGTCTTCAGCCATACTTCACATAATTGAGATTTTTTTTTAAAACATTTTTTTCTTAAGCAAAAAAATGCAACAGAATTAGGTATGCCTGCAAAATCACTTAGCAGCTGGCAGTGCTAAAGGGGGAGTAAACCTTGCCTGTCTGCACCGTGGGCTATAGCTTCAGGAGTGTGGGCTCACAAGAGGGCGATGCCGGGGGCACATATGCCCTGTGACCGTCACCCCGATGGCTACAGAGCCATTAAGAGTTAGCTGACAGCACGTGGGTGACACCGCTGCCTGGAGACGCTTTATTTCCGTGGCCAGTGCACGGCTTGTAGGGCAAACCCCACGTCTCCCCCATGAGCAAAACAGAAAGGGCCACCGTTCTGCCTTGAATCCATTTTGTTCTCCTGCTCGCTAATATTTAAAGCCAAGTGCATCCCCCTTACTGCAAATTCACACATTCAAAGTAAGGAGATTTATGGGCTGGGGGGTTATTTTTTAAAATATGAAACTTCTTAAATAGGGCTGTGGGGCCAAATGATGCTGTCTTGGTCAATGATGTGCAAATGTGGTCAGGGCAGCTGAGCCTCAGCAACCTCATTTCACCCAGGACTTTCTTGGGGCACAGAACTACATTATTAGTTGCTTTTCTTGGCCAGCCTGTGACTAGAAGGGGCCCTAAATGGGGTTTTGTTTTGTTTTTTGACACACAGTGATACAAATATAATCAAAAACACCAGTACGAGCTAAAAAGTCAGCGATGCTTTATGAGCTATTTATACAAGAGGCAGCTCATAGATGTACCAGTTTTTGTAGCTTTCAGGCTTTAGGAAGGATGTTGAAACCTGCTGTCCTCAAGTACACCACGGGCTGATTTTGACCTGAGGCCACGGTGATGTACCAAACCACAGCCCCAGTGCTGAGAGGCGTCACCGTCTCTGAGGAGGGCTATAGCTGGTGGCTTGGACGTGCTTTTGGGATGCACAACCAGGCTCCCACTGTTTCTTCTCATGTAGCTCCTGTCTCTTTTAATTTCGATTTCCATAATCTGCAGGTTTATTCATTGATAATTTAGGGCAACTAGGAAATGCACCTGACAAGGGCTAAATAAAAAAAAAAAGTGCAACAACGTAAGTATGTATAAAGATGGCTTTTGCCAAAGGGCAATATTTGCTTAAAGGGAGGAGAGCAGGGTGAGGCTAGAAATTGCTTTAATCAGCTCCATGCCCACCTGGATGTTAACTCAGGTCCCTAACATTTTTGTGTCGCTTAGAGGCCCTTTAGCAAGCCCAGGGGGATGCTGAGAATGGTTTCCTCTAGGCAGACCAAAGCAATGAAGCTGATGGTGTTTGCAGCAAATGTGTAACTCCTGGCTGAAGACTCACCTTTAGGATGACGTTTCAAGGCAGACTGCAGTTTTTGAGGAATGAGGAACCCGTCGGACCCCTTGGTAAGCCGCCCCACATGCTAACCGCTTCTGCTGTCGTGCAAGTGCTGCAGTTTGCCTTGTGTCTCAGCAATTAGATTTTATTTCCTGTCTTATGCTCTGTTTATCCATGCTAATAGCTCTCCTAGATCTTTTTGGATAATGCCTGCTGTGTAGGAAGGTATATAATCATAGCAAAGGCTGAAAATTTGTCACTGTAATGTCACCAAAACAGTCTTGACTAAAAAGCGTTGCTGCAAGAGTCTGATTTTTTTTTTTCTCAAGCTTCCCTCCATGCATATGAGCTTTTAGTTGTCATGTTTCAAAATAAAATGAAGGCATGTCTGGTTTTTTTAGCTGTAAAGCTAAAAATGAAGCTGTCGTGTGCATGCTTCCTTCTGCTTGGATGCACTCGCCGTCATCTGCTGCTGTGGGAAGCTGAAGTCACCGATGGCGAGGCTAAATTCAACCTCTCCAGCGTGTGTGTTGGTGGGGATAAATCAGCATGTGCAACGTAAGGGTGGCTGACCCTCATGCTGACACACTGCTTGGAGCTTTGCTGTCCAGGGGATGCAGCAGCTTCATAAAGAAAGGTCTTAGAAAACCTAGCTTTTCCTTGCAAGTTCCTTTACCCTTACATACGTGTTAGCGTATGGATTTGCCAGGGTTAAAAGCTCCAGTGCACGCTCCCGCTAAGCACCACCCAAGAGGACCAGTGGCTGCCCGCTGCTCTGTACCTCCGCTGAATATTAAGCAGCTTCCTAAATGCGATGAGGCTGTTACGGCTGAACAGCTTCCCCATGTGCTGGCTGTACAGACATCCAGCAGAGAAATCAAAGGCATGATGTCACCAGTATTTCTCATCTAAAATTAAATATCTGTCTTAGGTCCCCAGACACCTAGAGACTTTGTATTAGAAACATATACTGAGAGTTCAAACTCTGAGTCATCTCATATATATTTCACTCAAGCCAAGGGAATAACAGAGAGAATAGACCTGCAAAAGAGCAATTCTCTATTCTAGCAAGGCAAGGGAGGAAAAACTGTTCAGGGAAAATACTAATGGGTTCGCAAGCAAAAAATCTTGCCAATGAAATTGTGGCTTTAATATTCTGTACCTTTGCAGTAAAGCCATGATTTGCTGCAGAAAGTGCAGCAGAGAATAAATGGGTCAACTCATGCTCATTAACATGGGAGACAGAGCAAGTGGCATTTAAAACAAGCCCGCTCGGAGGGAAAGCGAAGTAATGATTTATTCTGAAGTCGTAAAATGTTTGTTGTCACAATTAGCTTTTCAAGAGTGAGTCGCAGCGCCGTACGGTGCCGTCGACCGGGCGGGGTTAAGCCAAGCTTTGGATGTGCCGGAGCCGAGGGCTGCATTTCTGCTGCAGCTCTCCAGTGCATCGCTGGACGTGCCAGCTGGCAGATGCACAGCCCTTTTCCAGCAGCGATTCGGTGCCGTCTTCAGGGACTGAAATAGGAGACGTGATGCTGGAAAAGCTTCGTCCCTGTCTATGCTAAGGGGTAAATTGGCCTGGGTTCTGCATCACCAGATTTGCACGTCAGCGGCCACACTCAGGCGTGGTGAATGTCTCCAGATCAGTAGCACAGTTGCTCTAGGGAAACAATATTTGGGTCCTTAGTACTGGCCCCTATTTAGTCCCCGGGTCCATGGTGGCTCGTCTTCCCCCCATGCCTCACGCCGTGCCACTCATTTGCTTCCCACCCAGGCAAGTTTGGGTGTTGTGGGCACATCCTAGCTCCTAAATAGTTTTCTCCAAGTGAGCTAAATACATTCCCTACTCAGCAAAAGGGTTTTCTCTTCCTTTGGGGCTGTTTGGGTGCAGGGAGTAGCTGTGCACCGGGATCCCTCCGGACCTGTACAGGAAGGCGTGGGGCAGGAGGCAGCACAGCAGCATCTCTGGAGCCACAGGGGAAAAAATCCCTGCCCTAGGCTATTCTCCAGCTCTTTCTGGATTTTAGCCGTGGCCTGAGGCCCAACAGATGCACTGTCAGGTAGGAAGTATCAGCGCAAGATTTGTGCTAGCTCCGTAATGGGAACCAATTCCCTTCCCTAATGCACAGCTGGTGCGTTGCATAAAAATCATTATTACACATTGTGAAATCTAATTACATTATTGCACACTGTGTATACACTCTAATAAAGTTCGTGGATGCAATAACACTGCTAGTAATACACCATTCCACTGAAATTGCTATTTCTGTCAATTTTACTTTCACTTTTTTTCTTGATTTACCCTAAAGAGCAAGGCTTTCAGATTGCCTGCTTCAGCAGGTGGACAAAGTGGCAAGACCTTACAAAGGACACAGCACCCCACAGCTCATATCGCAGTGGGAAGCATGCGGGAGGTGGGGGAGGAACTACCACACCCCCACTCTGATACCCGGTGGTGAGACGTGCCCCCCCCCACACCTCCGAGGGTTACTAATGCTGTACCCACACCTGAGGTGGGTTCAAAAGCAGCTGGGCTCAATTGCCCTTGAAAAGGCCCATTATCTCCACTGACAGCAGGTTTTTGGGCACCTGTGCTCTTAGAGGTCTGAAACTAGATCAGCTGAAAAGGTGCCACCCTGCTGGCATCGTGGTGTGCAGGAGGAGGAGGAGAAGAGATGCTCCTGCGGCTTACTTCACAGATACATATTTGCATGTGACAGTGTGAATTTGATTGCACTGAGGTGGTCCTCACCAGCACTAGAGCCTGTGCAATGGGACCTGGACTCAGCTGAGGACACAAGGTAATTTCCTAATTAGACCAACGATGAGGAATAAAAGCAGGAGGAAGAGCAGCAGAACTGATATCTGAAGTGTTGAGCTGAGAGGGATTTAGCTCTCAAAGAGTGTTTTTAGTTCTCTGCTTCCCCACCATTAACTTCTCATTGTAAAGCTTGTCTGATGAATACAAGCTGCTGGTGCTAACCTGCTGGTCTCTTGCCCTCTGCTCTCCTGCAAGCTGTCACGCAAATGTGATATAAGTTCTTTTTAGTAGTGGAAAAAATGAGGAGGGGCTCCTTAAATACCTCAACATCTCTGAGGGGGTGGGTGCAGAGTTACCAGCCATTGCAATGCTGCTTGCAAAGTGCCTTGCATCCATCAACTGAAGAAATCACATTGGGAGCTGAGGAGAGACAGCTTCAGGGGTTGTGATGATCTTCTGAAGATCCCCTCTTTTCAACTGTGGCAAATGAACCCAGGGCTCAGCCACTGGAGAAAAAGAAACGAGAAGGGAAGGTGTCGAACCATGGACTGAGAAAAAAGTATTGCTTTGTATTTCTTCTCTGAGGCGATTCTGATACTGGAAGATGCCTTCCTGCTGTCCCCATCGCAACCTCTTCAGAAAGAAAGGGCGTGAGCCTGCAGTGTTTCAGTATGTCTTTACTTCTAAATGAAATGGGATGTTAAAAGTTAGCTCCTGAACAACACCTAAGCATTTACAGGAGAAAACTTGGTACTGCTTGACTCGCCTGAAATGCTTGTTTGCTGAGCCAAAGGTTGTCTAGGGGCCTGGCGACAGAAGCCAAGCATAGCTGGTCTGTCGCTCCTGTCAATGTGCCAAGGCAGGTCCCTGGCAGGGGGTGAGCACAGACTTGGCTCTTACACTGTGTAGATCTCATTTTACATTGGGTAGTACAGTGCGCTCCAGGAACCCACCTCTGGAGGATCATCTCTCCCCTAGCCCAGCGTACAAACCACCAAATGCACCGTGCCAGGTCCCAGCAGCTACGCTGCCCCTCCTCCAAGCACATCCATCCACATTTACCACTGAAGCATCTGGTAAAAACAACAGTGATTCATCTAGTCTGCTCACAGCCTGCCTGGAAGTGGCCCACGTATTAGCTTTTGCCTGTCTGTCTTGTTAAAAGAAAACGTGCTTGGAGACACATATGTCCGTAGACCACCTGTGGGTCGAAATGTGTAATTCCCATCACGGTGTTCAGACCGTACAGGACTTCCCTCTCCTTAATACTGCAAAGTGTGTCTACAAATGTGCTGGAAAAATATTCTTTGTGGGTAGCCAGTGGGGTATGAAATGCATCCTGGCTATAGATGTTACATTTCTAGGCTTTCTATCCTGCCACAGGCTCCTTGTGGGGATAGCTTTGGGGGAGCAGAGGAAGATGTACAGAAGGTGTTGAGACGAAGGAAATGATGGGGGACTATAAAGGGAGAGGAAAGTATTTATCTCTACTGTAGGGATCCCACCAGTTATCAGACTCATCAGGAGAAAAGAGATGTGGGCAGGTAAGCTTTAATTCTTCCTTCCATTGAATATTTTTTTTTAATCACTGTGAGCTTGTAACAAGTTAATTAGAAGTCTCAGTTAACTATTCAGTAGTCCTCCACTGGGAAGGTGTGTGTGACCTTAGCTGTGTCCTCTTGGCCCCTGAATTCCTGCTCTGCATACACATTTCACATTCAGGATGCCACCTCTTCTTTTTCTGTCTCCTGGCAGCCTGGTGCCCATCTGGCAATCCTTCTCCAGGAGGTACTTGTCCTCTGGTTTCATGTTTTCCTTCCTTCTCTTGGACCAAAGTCCAGAGAAAAAAGAAGTGCCAAAAACTGTATATGTAAAATCAAAGGGAAATTGGGAGGCACTGAGGAGGGAGGTGATGGATGAGGAATAGGAGGAAAACACTGTAAACAATCCCATCTTCCTTTCCTGTGGGGTAGGAGGGTCAGGCTTCTGCAGCACACAGCTGAGTGCTAGTTATGGCTGTCAAGTTTGTATTGAACCTACCACCTGATTTTTCCCTGTAGTAAATTACTGTGGAAGTCAACAATATTTCTGCCTTTATTGCAGAATCATGGCTATCGGACACAGAACAGACATAGAGGTCACGTTGATGAAGGTCTCCTCCTCTCCCCCGCTGGAGTGATTTATGAGCAGCCTTGGCTTTCCAAGTCCTGTTGCAGCAGGTATCCCAGGAAGGAGGCTGCTCTCAGTCTCCTCTGGCCTGAAATGGAGGTATAAATATTGCTTGTGGACAAACAGGGGCTTCCCAAGCCTGTTTAACTTCATAAATCATCTGGGCTGGGAGTCAGCAGCCAACGCCAGTCAGTCCGAGCTGCAGATGTGCAGAGCACAGAGGCCGCTAAGCTCCTGAGGGCTGGGAAGCGTCAGCAGACCTGGGTCGCTGCCTTGGCATGTGTCTTGTGCAATGATAAGACCTTACAGGCAGCTGCCATTTCTTTTTTTGGTCGCCTGTTGCCTAATCTTGCTCCACACTAATAATGCACCATTAGTGGAGATAACAAACTGGACTGAAGGGTTTGTACATACCATAACCTTGCTGTAGACCTAGTGCCCTCTTCCTTCTTCACTACCATGTCCTTTAGTTGTTGTGAGCTTTTTCATAGTAGTTTCTAGCCTTTTATTTTGTTTTTTTTTAGTGGATAATTTCAATTAGTCTAGCATCCTGCAGGTGCAATTTAACCCTTGTAACCAGTTTGGCTTCCTGCCAGTCCTGAAATCCAGCAACATCCTTCACTTACATTCTGACGCTGAAGAGAAGTGACATGTCGCAACTTTGCAAAATGCCTTAGCTGCCGAGAAATGATACGATATGGCACTGGTGGCAATCCTCCTCCGTTCATATCTGTTCTACCATTGGGAGAAAAACAAAAAATCCAGGCCTCCACTAGAAACATTAGCCCATTGAGGAATTAATGGAATCTCACCATTTGGAGACTCGCAGATGCCATTCTGTTGGGACCACGCTGAGGCTGCCACAAAATCCATTTGGATAGGGCTCAGTAAACATCTGGTACCATTTTTTTAAAAATAAAAACTGTAATTGTTTTAGGCCTTGTTGTCTGCCCGTGCCGGTAATGTGCCTGCGAGGTCTAATTAGTCGACAAGTGACAAAAGAGGCTACCGTAGCGAAGGGGAGGCTGGGTGCCAGGATCATTAGATAGGCTGGGCAAGAGCCACGAGAGCCGGCAGGTGATGGATGCAGGAAGGTGTATTATCCCCTGCTCTGTTATGGATGCAGGGGACACAAGGAAATGAGGCAAATTGATAAACCAAGGGCTTCATGTTTTGCTATTCATCTTCTGTAAAATTGGCTCTGCGGTCTTCTGTGAGTATGATGGTTATGTTCTTTAATAGCTCTTGAGTGCAAAAAAAAACCCTGACCTTCAGCCTCAACTGAGTACCTCTTAATGCTTGTGAAAATAAGACGGAGAGGACTTGTGCCTGCGTTTAGCAGGAGTAAGATTTGTAAAAACTTGTGGTACTGACGTAGTCCTGTTCCTATTTGCCTTCAGTGATAAAATCCCCACTGACAGTCAGCAAAAGTTGAATTGGGTTAAGGAAGAGGAGAGTGCCCTCTGATTTTATAACCAAGTCTATATGACAGGATCATTAGCTATGGAGAGCAAAAGCTGACTACCTACTTTGCTTAGGTCTTCTCTGGAGAAATCCTTGAATTGTTGCTTATTGCTAAATTAATAAATTTATTAGCCAAATATTTATGTAGATATAATATAGTAAATGTGTTGCTGCTTCCTTTCGGGCAAAGAGACCTGGGCACTGCAGAAAGCTTTCCAGATCCAGGGTGCACTGGTTCAGCTGGCACCTACCTTTCTCCGTGAGTTTTGTGACTACGCTCTGACCATCTGTTCCAGGGCAGAACTGGCCATGTCAGCCCAACATGCGTGAATCTGCAGGTTCGGGTGCCATGTACCATCTCCTGGAGTGTGCCAGTCCCAATATTTGATTTTTCAGTTCTGGATCTCTGGCCTGGCTGAGCTCTGTTTGGCACTTAGCTTAGTTATGACACTGGAGGCAGAGCGTATTCATGTATGGATTTGAAAAAGCATTTTTAAGAAATATTTTTGCACCACTAGCAGATTACTGTAGCTTTGTGTCAAGGAACTGGATTCTTTTCATTTGACTTGGCTCCTCTTGGACAGTTAACATCAAGGGGATAACAAAATGAGTCTTGGGGACAGAGTAACAGTGGGTAACATGTCTTAGTCTGTGTTTCCTAGCACTCATGCCAAGATTGCAAGACTTTTTGCTGGTGTTCCTGTGCAAATCCACTGGTAGATTCAGAGATTTCACATCCATCAGTCTCATACCTACAGCAACATCTGGCTCACCATTGCTAGACCGCCCCCCCTGGACCGCGCTGCAGGAGTGGGTTTGTGTTGAAGTCGCCCTGAATCACAATTATGGATGGGAATGAGCAGGTACAGAAAAAGAGTCGCAAATAAAGCTGCATAAAGGAGATCATCAGAAGTGAAGTTGAGATCACTGCAATATCTGCCATCAAATTCTAAGTCAATAGCTACATTTGTTTCCCTGTATATTCAATAGTTTATTCCCATCTTCCCATTGTGCCATAGTGAGGATGTGCTGTGGACAGTAAGGAAAATCCCACCAGGGTCAGGGAAGGAGAAATTCCCCCTCCTCCTGTAAATCAGGAATAACCCCACTAAAATCAACCGAGTTACTCCAGGATAAAACTTTGTAAGTGAAAAAATGAAAGGTTTCACTCTCATTTTGTCCTGTCCAGGGCACCATGGAATTAACATTTTTAAGTTTAAAATGCTGCTAACCTTAAAATTGACCAATATTTAAATACATATATATATATGGACTCCCGAGTTCATGTTTTGGCAGCCAATGAAGTAGCCTGATTTGGTTTTGGTCTGATAAACAGGGGTAAAAGAAGCTATTGAATCTTCACACAGAGAAACCCCAGGTGTTGCTCCAGATCTCAGATTTGTTTACCCCCTCTAAAAAAAAACTAACAACATTCAGTGAAGTTTTTTCTGCCTAAGAGATCTCTCTGAAATTATAGGGCAGCCAGAGGAGCAGGAGAGTGGGAGATTGATGGAAGCGAGTAAAACACGTGAAAATCTTTTAAAAGAAAGGCTTTGTTCTTTGAGAACAACAATAATACCTTTCGACAATACTCAACTGCTTTTAATGCTCTGGTCCCTTTATTCCTTTGGAGGGAGGGGGGGAAATCCAAAACCCAAACAAGACAACAACACAACCTTCTTTATCTTCTTCTTTTTTTTTTTTTTTTTCTTTTTCCCTCCCTTACATACAACACAATTCAAGGGCTTAAATTTTTATTTTAAGATCACAGGAAACAAGGTGCCATCATCTTTACATTCCTGACATGATCTGCTTCTCAAACGAAAAGCAGGATAATTATTATTATTTAAAAACAACAAGGATGACAAAGGCAAAGTGGGAAATGCACTGTAAACGCAGGAAAAAAATTATCCTGGCACCGCCTGCGTGTTTGTACATGTATATGTGTACATAAAAAAAGAAAAACCTACTGAGTTATTGAATACAAATGAGACTGGCAAGAAGTGTTTTTCCCCAAGCCGCTGCATATTCCACAATCCTGTCATGAAAATGTCTTTCCTCCCACCTCTGACTTTCTATTGTTGCTTTTCAACCAAAATAAAGTGAAAGGAGATGAAAAGACTGAAGAGGAAATGGTAAGTTATTTTCAAAGGTAATTTCTGTCAGGGGCTTGGTTTTTTTAATCATGTGCTGGCATGGTGACAAAAGTGTGTGCCCAGAATGATATTTGGTGATTTGTAGTGTGGTTTTAAGGGTTTTGGTTTTGGTTTGGGGTTTTTTTAGTTAAATAAGAACAATGCTTGTAACACAAAAACGCTTCTTTCCCAGTTTCAGGAGGTCACAGACTGAAAAGGGGGGGGGGCGGGGAAGGAAAAAAAAAGTCCGTTTTGGATGTCCTAGCACAAGCGGCAGAAGCGATGCCATAACGTTGGTACAGGCATGAGATGGGTAACTCCCAACGGAGTGAGCTGCTCAGCCGAGCTGTGCTTGTGAGCGAGCCGGGTGCATACGGGATACCCAGCTAAAACCCTGACCAGTGCAGGATTAATCCCTCCAACAGTGCTTTCCAGTTTCCTGTCCAGTGAGTTTTGCAAGCAGCACCTAAAAGAGTTAGCTGCCGGCACGCACATCATTTGCAAGCATACTGGTTTTATTTCCTTTTGTTCCAATCTGTATTTTACAAGCTTATCTTATTTTAGAAAAATTTGCCCTAAATAGTGTTTTTTGTTTTCACACATGTTGCAGCTGTGAGCGCAGGCAGGGCTGTGGTGTGGTGCTGTGGAAAATATGTTTTGCGCAATTCCTTTTTTTTTTTTTTTTTCCCCACACACATAAGGAAATACTTCCTCACAGCTTTTTAATCCTTTTCCCCTTCTTTTCTAAGCAAATGCTGGCTTGTCAAGAACTAACATGTCCTGATATTTACATAGACAATTGTGCCACAGAGAAATACAATTGTATTTTCTTCTGCTTTGACATACGGTTTTGCAAAGCAGGCATATGCTCCTCTATGGGCTTGAGGTTTTCATGTGCAGATAAAGGTCTTGGTTGACTACCTCAAACCCTAAAATCCCACAGCAATGAAAAGAATGAAAGAACATCCTTGAAGCAAGACGTGCTAGAGCAATTTACTTAATGGCAGCTGCAATGTCGAAGCTGTCTCTGCCATAAGCATCTACAGATTCACCCCCAGGACTTCACAGGTTTGGCCATTCATGGTTTGAAATTTCAACCTGGAAAGCTGCAGTCTTCTGTACGCAAAGCACAGGTGCCAGGAGGCAATAATCCTGCTTTGGTTTGTCAATACGACCCCACCACACGCCCTTTAGCGTTTGCTCATGGTGGAGGAGCTGCACTCGCGTGGAGCCTCCCTTTGCCACGACGGTCTCTGTAGCTCTGCTGCCATGCTCCGAATCTACCTCTTGCCCTTCCGACGGAGAAGTGCCAGCAGAGAGTAGGCTTCGGTCTGGTTTGAAGCCTGAGTTGCAGTGCTGCAGTAGCAGAGCAGGACGTGCTCTCATGGGATGTAGAGCCTGGTTTGGTAGCCCACCAGCAAACACGTCAATACCAACGGCATGGCCCCAGATTGCCCATGCTGATGAAAAAAAGGACCTTGCAGGTTTGGAGATGAGCAGTTAGAAAGGCTCATTTTAAGGATCAGGCTTAAAATATTTGGATACAAAATCAAATGCAGGGGTTCAGTAATGGTGGAGATGAGCTCACCTTTATAATGTGAGGCCACCTTACTTTCTGCCGGTGTTGATCACGGGAACCCTACTTTGCCACGGCTTTTCTCAAAGAAATACAGCACATTCAATTAACAGCTTCGGTCCAGCTGGGTATTACACATGTCCATGCCTTAAAGAATGCATAACAGCATTTTGTAACAATATCTAATAGAGATTAGGCCTGGAGAAGAACTCAGTGTAATCCTGTTATATAAGAGCGAGGATATTTTGCAGCCTATAAATCAAGCACTTGCCACAACAGAAAGCTCCTTCATTACCTTGTAAACCAGATAAACACTCCAAAAAAGCTTAACTATAAGGTATATGTTGTGATAAATAATACACAAATCAAAATTTAATTGTTAGCAACCTGTCCGTTTGCTTGTGGTCATGCAACCTCCCTTTCTTTCACAACAGAGCATATGCAAAGCTTTTAGAAACGTCATACATTAGAAGTGCAATTATAGAAACAATTTATAATCAATACGTGGTGATTAGGGTAACTTACATGTATGAGATATTTTATAGCAAGTATAATCCCGACAGTCCTTTCTGAGAGCAAAATTTGCATCTTGGTTTTTCCCTTTCAGGTTTCAGTCCCAGCAGTGCCACCTACTGCTGAGATAACTTTGATAGCTGAATTTATTATTTCCTTGGGGAAAAAAATTCAGAGACCATTATCTGCAGGTGGAACACAACCTCATAGGAAAAATAAATGGTTGCAAAAGCTCAGCAGTCTCTGACAAATCTCCCCACCTATATGTAGCTGAGACCAAGAGGAAAAAAAGACAACCAAAAAACCAACCAAAAAAACCCCAAACCAAAACAACAAAACAAACAAAACCCCCCAGAAATCCCTCATTTGTGAATCTCACATTGCCAAAACCAAGTGTTACCCTGATGACGCCTCCTTCACTCATCACAATTCATTACTCAGCTGGTGGGAATTGTCCCAGATCACGTGAACAACATGGAGTTATACCAGCTCCTATGAACTGAACTTCTGTCACAGAATTATGAAGAAAAAGGTATGCAAAATTACTTTTTTTGATTTTGGAAATAAGAATAAATTACTTTTGCTAAAAAACCCTGCAGCCTTGCTTGTTTCTTAGTGATGGGGAGTTAGTTCATTCTTCTAAAAATAATTATTAAATAATTTGCTTAGTAAAGGATGTGAAGGACTGCTGAGGTAGGATCTTGGCATCTCTGGTATAAGCGCAAGGAATGAGGCAGTTCTGGCATGGCTTTACCAGGCCACTGCTGGCAAAGGAAGAGGGACCAAGGACAGGCTTTAAGATCCTGAAAACAAGGAAAAACTACCAAAATGCTGTTTGGAAACAATCTGAAACTATTTTTTTTTTTTTTTCTTCTTTTCCCCAGGTTAAAATGCATCCTCCTTAGGTGGTACCCTGGAGGTGTTTGTGTCTCGTTCTTCTCCAGCAGCACATCTCCTTCTTGTTGAATAGCCTGTGGGCTGGACTACCTCCCCCAGGATGCCTGTTTCCAAGCCACAAGGGACATTTGGCTCTGCTCCGGGACATTCAGGTTGGCTAAGAAGTTTCAGCTGTTGGGAAGAAGGGTATAAACTGCTGTGCTGTACCTAAGGTTGAGGCTTAGGGTTACTTCCAACGGGACATTGATTACAGGCTGAGGAGCAGAAGGGAACAAGAATTTATTGGCTGAGAATGTTGATTTTGAAAACTGTTTTGGTATCAAAATAAACTTTGAAATAACACCACACTGGAATTTATTTTTGTATTCATTTAAGCAAAGAGAGATGTTTCTCCAGTGTTATCTTCACAGCATGCTACAGGTGAGGTGAGGTCCCACCGAACCTGGCAGATGCCCCTTGCTTAGGCAGGAGGACATGAGCTACATTTCTCAGTAAGGTGGCTGTAAGAACAAGACTGTAACCCAAAACAGGGTCCTCTGAGAGGCTGGACGGACGGTAAGTGATTTGGGTGAAGAGGGTTAGCTTGGAGCTTAAAAGCTAAAAAGGAAATAAAGGATTGATGGGGGAACTCTCTTCTGGACTTCTTACAACAGTGATCCCAGCACCGAGTGAAAAATAAGCTTTAAAGCTTAATTTGCCACCATCCTTTCAAATGCGCTTATTTAGCCCTCACTAAATGTTTCAACCTAGAATATCTCCAGCTGCTCCCTTGCCTGTGAGAGAACTTGAATTTCAAACACCCCCTCCGTACACCCTGTCTCTGCTGGGAGCCCAGCTCCAGTCTATGGGATTAAATCTGGACATTATTAAATTCTGCTGATCAGTGACAGAAGTGCCTTCAGAAAGCAGTGCTGAGCAGCTGCTTAATATTGTTTTTTTTGTGGTGATAGGGAGGCAAATGTCTTTTGCATCAGCTAGAAAAAGCAGTTTGTGTCATTCCTAGAAGCACTTTATTGTGGAAACACAGCTCAGAGTCATCCTTTAAGGGCCATTTGCCAAAACTTCAGCAGAACCAGGAAAGCTTGCAAACAATTAGCTGGACTGTCTCTCGCTGGTGTCTCTTTGGAATTCATTGTGGATGATAATCCTCATCTTTGCAGAGAGGTGATCTGAGCAGACGAAAGAAGTCCAATATTCACATATTCCTTTGCGAGCAAGCACTCACTAATGCACCAGCTCTGATAGGACGCAGCTTGACAAAAACATCTGCAATTTGAACTACTGGGTAAAGAAAGAATAAATTACTCTTTTTAACTTGGAAAAAAAAAATTAATCCCCCTGCCCCCAAACAAATCAATACAATGTCTTGAATCGGAAAAGGATGCTGCGTAATTGGAATACAGATCCGCATGAAACCCCGATTCTAGAGTGAGGTATTTAATACTTTCTTCCACGATAAAAGAAGAGAATTAATGGACTCGGTGGGAAATCTAGATGGCATTTAGCTCTGAATCAGACTATTATTTTACACTTGGCATTGATAGGAGTCAAAATGAGGCCACGAGCCCAAGACTTTCTCAGCTCCTTGTGAGTGCCAATTCCCTTTATATTCCCATGATCCCTGCTTGGAGGCTTCCCTTTCTCCAGCACTCAATCACAGCAGCAGCAATCCGAGGTAATAAATTATGAAACTACTTCAGGCTAAATGTGGGTAAAAAACGCATGCATTTTTCTCTCTTTATGTCGCTATTGCACATACATGTAAGATGTAGCTGGCAGATTATAAAATATATGGTAAAAAGGCAGATGTTTATTACAGAAATTTTTTTTTAGGAATGCATGCTTTATCAAAATGCACTGCTTGACCTATAAAGGTGGGAGTTTTTCTCACTGGACTGATTTTTAAGACATACATGTGTATTTGGGATGAATGAAATGCAGACAAGATCTGAACAAATTTTTACATTTTCTAGGGACAAAAGTCTGGTAAATTTTTGCCTTTTTTTTTTTTCTCCTTCCTTTCCCTAATATTAAAAGAACACACAAGAAATGGGCTGGGTGAGGGAAGCTTATGAGTAAAAACAACATGGGCGACTCTCCAAATCCACCCTGGAATTTATTTCCAAGGGGAGGATTTATTTGGAAAGTGGCATGATCATCAGCCATCCAGAAGCCATCACTGCAGTGGTTCTCAGGACTCACTGAATGTATCACAAGAGCTGTGTTGCTGTTGGGTCCAGAAGCCATCACTGCAGTGTTTCTCAGGACTCATTGAATGTATCACAAGAGCTGTGTTGCTGTTGGTCTCCAGGCTCAGTGTTATGCTGACTGTAAACCACATAATAGTGTGCAGAAGCCACTATTAATAAACATGTATCTGATTAGTCCTCACGATACCTTCAAAATTTGATCTATAAAGTTATTAATATTTTGCTCCAAGCAAAATGGCAAACAAGGAGCAGAAATGAGGCTGGGATTCAAGAGTTCCCTGTTCCCATGCCTTTCACACAAAGTCCTGTCATACAAAAATGAAGCGTGAGAGCAAGAGTGAAACGAAAAAAATGTTGCTGATGATCACCAAGTGCTGCATACTCATTCTGATGCTATTCTGGATGCCTCCTTTCAAGCAATTTGGCTTCCCTGTTGTCTGAAATACCTAAGGGTTGACCTCAACATTTGCAAACCAAATTGTAGAGCAAATAAAGAGCAGTGCTTTCTTGCCAGATCCCATGGAGCAAGGGTGCTTGGTTCAGTCCCTGAGGGAAAAAGATACCCTCCAGCAAAATCAGACAATGTGTAATATGAAAAGAAGTAGGAACCGTACTCCTGGAGGTCTTGTCAAGGAAAGAGCTTTGGGTCTGCGCTGGAGAACTTGGCTCCCTGGCTTTGGGCTCACTGGCCAGTTTCATTACAGACAGAGTTTTTCCTTTCACTAGCTTGAAAACAGATATCAAGAGAGAGAATTGAGAAGATCAGTTTGAGAAAGACTTAAGAGGGGTTTCTCTCTCCTTCCCCAGAGCAAACACTCATAACAGGGGATTGCTTTCTGATATTGTTGGAGCTGCTGAGATATTTCCCAGCTAGGGAAACCCCATCTGAGTACCAAGAGGTATGGCTCAGCCGTGGGGCTCCTGTAACTCGGGGCAGGCTGACTCCTTTCAGACCAGTGGTGTTTTATTTCACGAGTCAATCACACTTTGCAAAGGCTCGAGCTTAGCTTGGCTTGGCAGAAGAAGAGCACTTTTGTCCTCTCTAAAATGACCTTTAGCTTTATAATCTGATTGGCTCGAGGGTTTGATAATCTCAGATTTGTGGGTAATGGATATCATGTGTGGGCAATCTCCAAACTATGTAGTCCCATTTTAAAAATAAGTGTGCTGAGGCAAAGATAAGGTATTGTCTCCAACTATAAGGTTTTAATAAAGCTGGTGTATGAGACGGCCAGGATCCAAGCCAATTATAACCTAATTGACCCACCTAAGCCTTCTTTCTTATCTAAAACCTCATTCTTTGCCAGTCAGGCTCATGATATCTGTTGCTTGGAAAGTGTAATTTTTAATGACTCTCTATCTACAGCATTCCTGATCCAGATAAATAAATGCAGGCATCCACCTCTAGATGGATGATTGATTTAGTTGCAGTGGTCATAATTGGTCAATTAGGGAGAAGCAGTTTGCTAAAAAGCCAGCAAAATGAGCACAAGACGGAGGGAGGCTGAGCACAGGTTTTACCTTGACAGAGGAAGCAATTTAAACAAAGGGAATCCAGTGTTGCCTATTTAATACTCCATGGAGTATGAAAAAGGTTTCCAGAAATAATTACTCTCCATATATACTGTTGTAACAAGGAAAAATTAAGTCACTGGCAAACTGAAATTACCGTTTTCCCATAAGTTTTGATGGCTCATTTGGCATCATGTGTTGGAAGCCCGAGAAGAAAGGAGCACTCCGTGCTGATCAGCTCGGGGCGGGTGGCCTACGAGCACGCTGCCAGCCTGTCTTGCTGGCGACATCAGGGAAGAGGCATCCAGCACCAGCGCGGCTCCTTGCATTCATTATCTTGTGTCCAGCAGCCCTGCGACGGGGTTTGGACGGGAGAGGAGATGGGAACGCTGCTCCTGTGGCATGATGAGGAATACCATATAGCAGCTCAGGCAGAGAGGGAATTGGAGAGCAAAGCTAGGAGCAGGTAGATTAATCCATCCAAAGGGCATACAGTGGCTTAGCGGGATACATGATGTGAATTCAGAAGAACAGATTTGCTTCTTCCTTCTGAGTGAGAATACAAATGAGAAAATCGACTCCTACCGCTTCCCTCTCCTAGAGACTGAAGCAATACCCGGCATGCTACTCCACCAAAAGCAGGGCAGACCCAGCACAGCAGCCAGGCTTGCTGGGCACTTCGGAAAGTCTACCGTTAGGCTCGTCTGCTGGTTTCTCGTCGTGGAGGTTCGCTCTGGTTTTGCTCTGCTGGCGGTGGGCAGCAATTTTGAACGCCTTACCTCAGCTGGCCGCACCAAGCATCTGCCTTTCCTCCAGACACAGCTGCTTTTGGCGTCGGGACTGCATCGCAAGGAAGAGCCCTGCCCTCAGCCAAACCTTGTGCTGTTGCCCATATTTAGTCCATGTGTTCCCAGCTCCTGCTTGAAGCTTCCCCATGGAGGAATCTCTCTTCTGCTGTGGACTGGAGAGGGCACCTCGGGAGATGGACTTTTATAGAGATGGAGTTAGGCATGTCCAGTTGTAAACACAACTGCCTCAGCGTGATTGTCAGCAAAGAAACCACCCTACACCGCACACCAAGAGGCAACTGCTGTAGCCACGAGTTCATGTCCTTTGCTTCTGTGGTGAGATCTGTCCTCTGAAGAAATCCTTAAGTGACTGCAGCAAGTACAGAAAGACCCCTGCATCTCCCCAAACTGCCCCATCTGCCAGCTCGTGTCCAGGGGCAGGACCTTCATTTCCCAGCTCCAGACAAGCGCTCTTGTCTCTCCCCCCAGATGTAGACGTCCCTTGGTGCTGGTGCAGCACGCTGCTGAGTGGCAGGGCAACCCGAGCCCTCTGCAAAAAGCCCGGATCCTCATGTCCCCAGCACACGACACAACAGGTCTGTGACAAGCCCAGAGCCCTGGGTGCTGCTGCAGAAGGGATGATCTGTCCCATACGTCCCTCCCCGAGCGTTCGCAGGGTGAGCAGCTCGATCCTTTTGGACAACTGGTTCAAAGGCTTAATGTTTCTCATCCTGATCACAGTCACATAAGGTGGGTCAGGTGTGCATATGCTCACATATGTGCATGCGTGTGTATACCTACCGAAAAGCTTGCCAGCTTACTTCTGCCCCCATCCTGGGGGGCTGTGTCAGGTGGCAATTTCTCTTTTATTTGTTGGATTTGGAGCCATAATATTTTCCATTCCTGCCTGGTTTCAACATCTGCATTTCCAAATGAGCCCTGTGCTGTTTCGTGCCCAGCGTTATTTGGGCCAGGGAAGCTATCACTTTGGGGTCACAGTCAGGCTTGGTGCCATTGCCTGCAATATTTAACAGAACCCAGCTGCAGCTTGCAATAAAAGACATCTCTTCCTACCTTCCTGCTCTCAGCCCCACACACACAATTTTGCAAAGGCGATGGAAGACCTCCACAGGGAGCAAACAAGAAGGGAGTGACAGGAGTCACAGCTTTGTGCTGTCATAAACCTCTTTAGGATTTTTTTTTTCCTCTCTTTACCATTTTTATCCCATGCCTGACCCATTTCCATGGATGTATTTGCTGCTGCCCATCCCTGCATGCTTTCCATGCCCAGCTGAGGGAAATGGACTAGATCTCTCTGACCATCAGGAAAAATCAGAAGCAATGATTTTATTAAATGGAAATGAAATGGCTGTTGGCAGGAGGAGCCCCACACATTGCCCTGGGTGCCAGCCTCTAGCAATATGTCTGCTTTGGGACACTGACAGAGCTCACCCACCCTCATGGCCAAGGTGGTCTCCTAGACTGCAGCAGCAGTCCATCCTGAAACTTTGGCTTCTGCAGCTTCGCCTGCCTTATCTTGGCTTCAAAATGAAATGGCCACGCTGCACCAAGCCCCTGCACCATCTGCAGAAAATAGGGCCCCATGGCCTTAACAGCCCCTAATTGCCCATTCCAGCCTCACCTGAGCCCCCACCCACAGCACTCATTTAAACCCTGGCTAAGAGTCTTGGGAAGCAGGTATGTGTTGGGGGTTTGTGGTATCAGCTGAGCCTTTGTCTGGTGTGGTAAGTATATTTTTTTTTTTTTTTTTTTTTTTTTTTTTTTTTTTTTCTCTCTCCCCCCAGAATGAGGGGGCTTTAATGTCAGTGAGGGGGGTTAAAAAGCAGCTGTGTTTGCTTCTGCTTGTGGTGGGATTGGAGTGTGCAAGTCAGTGGTGACAGTCTCGTGCCTGAGGCCCTGGTCTGCTACTTGCAAAATGAGCAGAGATGTAAGTAGCAGCTTCTTTGTGCTGGGTTTGTAGTGAGCAGTAGTTTTGTTTATGAATGTTTTGTGGTGTACTGTGGTCTTTATGTGGCTCATGATTCACTTGTAAGGGGTTGCTTGCTATGCTTGGTGGGGGAAAAATCTGAGCCTGCTGGGGAGGCTACTTTTCTGTCTTAATCCTGTTCTGGCCCTGTAGTTTGTTTTTGGTCCTCTAAGTCCCCTGGAGGGAAGCATCTTGGGTAGTCTTCACAGTAAGGGAGCTAGGATCTGGGATGGCCTGTTGCTCTCCTCTGCAAAGCTGAAGATGTGAACCCTCCTCTCCCAGGCCCAGTCCCTGTGGCAACAGCGGTGTCAGATGGGGACTGCAGGTCCTATTGCAATGTGAAATAAATACCATTGGTGGTGAAGTTTGTGCTTGGCTATGTTAGGACACTTGTTACTCTTCATGTTGCTGTACCTGATTTCCATCCTCCTGAAACAATGCTTCCAACTGGGGTAACTGGCTGCTGAGCTCCCTTGGGATCTTCATTCCCTGCATTGTTCAAGCCTGCACCATGGTCTCAAGGGGGATGATGTTTTTTACAATGCAGAGCCTGAGATGGGAGAGTTTAATTCTGGTAGACAGTGCTGTAAGATCAGGTGCTGTGATGGGAAATTAGGTTAGGAGGCAGAGCAAGGCAGCTGTGGGAGGCTGCTGTCTAAAATATGGCATTTGAACTAATACTTGAATTTTTGTCCCTGTAATGAATAGTCCAGACTGAAGCAGATTCATTCCTAAAAGGAAGGAAAATAAGGCAGGTTTCCCAAGCCTTTTTCTGTTGGCCTGTATCTCTTGCTGTGAGCCCTGAGCAGCACCGCCTTGGCACCCCTGCCTGTGCCATCTGTGGGGAAGGAGGCTGCTGGGCCAGATCAGGTTCCAGCGCTGCACGTCCCATGCTTGTCCCTCTGACTACCACGGGCCCAAGATGTTTCGGAGGAGCATGCAGTCAGCAGCTGTCTTAGTCAAGGGTAATTCTACCCTATGGGAAAGGGAAGTGGGGTGGGGAGGAGGAAATCTGTTACAGAGGGTGAGATAAAGCAACTTCTGCAGGAGGTAGTCCCAGGAGGTCTGTCACAGAGGGAAAAGTAGCAAGGCATTGCTGAAATCAAAGTGCATGGAGCAGAGCAAATGCATAAATGAGTGCCAGGAGGGCCTTGATGTCTCAAAAGTGTGCAGCTAACTAATGTAGATCTCCCCTTCATTGATATGTATTTATTTAGCTACGAGGATAGAAGAGGTGACATTTTCTTTTTCCGCAGTGTAGCCCACCTACAGTATTCAATAATGTAATATTAGAGAAAGGTCTTTAGTATAGTCTTTAATAAAATACCCTGAACTGACAGGTAAGTTATTGACTATTATAAAGCTGTTAGATTTAATATGAATGTTCTTGGCAATCCCTGGTATTCATCACATTTTCATGAGCAGAGAATGGTTGTAGATATTGCCAGATGTGGTCTCAGAGTGGAGAGCAACTGAGATAAAAATTGCAAAAGCAGATAAATGATGCATGGGCTGAAATCCCACTTCCAATCAGACCCAGAGCATGCCATGAAAAGATTTAGTGAGCTACCTCCCAGCAATTTGAAAGTCTCCTGAATGGTTTACCCAGCTGCCTTGGGAGGAAGAAGAGTGGGCAGAAACTAGATAATCTGATCTTTATATTAATTTTATCACAGAGATTGCTTTAAATCCCAAAGCAGAAGATTACATAATTTTGTAGCATTTACTGTTGCAATTCTGGAGGGCCACATAAGTGTCTGATCCCAGGAGACACTGATTTTGTTTTGACCTTATTAATGCCTTACTGAATCTTTTCATTGCATGACATGCTGTGTTCTTGCGCTGCATTTCCTGATGTTGTTCAGTGCAATTTTGGAAGAAAGTCTTATTTCTAACTTCCCTGGTACAAAGCTTGGTCAGTCCTAATTGTTCTCCTGTAGAGGAGAGGGAAGGGCTGCTGTGAACTTCCCTGTTCTCCTTTCTGGAACGCCGCAGCTTTCAGTTTTAGTGCTTAAATTTATTATGCCCAGAGATGTCCCCTGTGAAAGTTTTAGCATCATTGCTCTAGGTACTGTACCAGCACAAATAGTACACCCTGTGTCTACAGGAACAAGAGCTGTGGAGTTCCTAAACAGAAGGGCCAGACTTTCAGAGAGGAGCTGTGCTAAAACAGCTCTCGCTGGTGTTGGTGAGAGGCATGTACTCTTGCAAATCACAAACCAAACACACATTGTCTGAGTCCCCTATGCTGGGATTCTTTTTGCATTTCATTAAAAGATACTAGTACTCAGCCTCCCTACTGAGTATTTCTGTTGTCTAGGCCTGTGCTGTTGAGTTTTGCCTTCACTAGTTGGCTTCTGCATCCCACGTTTCTATACATCATTTGTGAGCTGTGATACCATTGTTGACTCTGGGCTTCAGAATCAAATCAAGGGGTAATTTGAGCATTGAGGGGGATGCACATATTTGGAGTGAGAGATGATAAATAAGTGGTGACTAAACTGGTCAAGCAGTTTTTTAGCAAATTTGTGGCGTTGGCCAAAAAACTTTAGTAACCAGACTAAGCTACTCCCTGACAAATAATGCCGTCCTAAAGGACGTGCCTAAATATGCCGCACAGACAACATTAGGTCAAATTGAAAGAGTTAACATCTAATCGCAGATCTGCTTTCCTTGATTGACAGACAATTTTCAAAAAGAGTGCGGTTTGTCAAGAAGTCATTCCCTCCTTCTTCCAGAAATCTCTCTTTGAAACCAGGGCAGGCAATTTCCTGCCTGTGATGGCATTCAAGACACGAGATACCCTTGTCTTTGACAGCAAAGGACGTTGGTTTCATTTGAGCTTTTTCCCTTATCACTGACAACAATAAAATTGTCAAGTGTGTGATTTGAAACATCAAATTCAGTATGAACTTTTTGTGTAAGCAAGGGACATTGGGCATAATAACTTTTTTCTCCCATCTGTGCTGATATATGGGACATATGAATTGACAAATGGTAAAGATTGCCTGATGTATGTGGATGGTAACTTACGTATAAACTATCAGCAGACAAACAAGGTTATAATGAAGTCATATCTTGAATTTAATAATAAATTTCCCTTTGTCAGTATTGGTTCAAGGTAATGATGTGTAGATTCTAAGCAGTGAAGACAGAGGAAGACTTAACAGCTGAGGAAGTGCCCATTTTAATTGCAGGTTTGGAAATACTGTCTGTCAAATCATAGTAGCATTACTTTATTTTTATGGAGAAGCTGGATGCTTTTGAACCTGACACGAAAATCCAAAGCCATCTCTCTCCATCTGTAACAAATCAATCATGAACAACTGATAATTTTGAGTATTTTAGTTTGAGCGCCCAAACAGTGACGTTTGAAAGTCACCTGGAATTTGCTGTTTTCAGATTTGCTAATTTGAATATTAATAATGTAATACAATAATATAATCTACTTTATTATTTAGAGACAATTGAGATCTTTAGATATCCTTCCAAATATTGGCTTCAGACTTCTTTGTTGGAGTTTAAGTGCTGTAAGTTTTGTATGAGCTTGTTCATTGAGAGGAGAGTAGACTTTTTGTGAGCCATGGCTTCAGTGTGTCTTATGTCAAATTTGTGTGATGCATATCACTATACTACAGCTGTGGCTAAGTGAACTGTAACATTAGTTTTTTTTAAACCTGTGGTTGATCCTTAGGTTTTAGCTTGCCATGAGTATGACATATTTTTCAATGTATGTTCCCCTGGGTGGAAGTTTTGAGTCTTTCCTTTTTTTAAAAGTAAATGCACATTGTCCCATCACCACACCTCAATACCTTTTAAAGTGAGTCTTTATTATGGCAATTATCTCAAAGTCCAAGTATTAGTTTGTAGACTGAGAGCATCTAAATCCTTAAGCCAAAGTCACTTGTCAGAAATGGGGACATGGGGGGGGGGAAAAAAAGAGCAGAGCTTATTTCAGCTACATGAGACCCTAAAAAACTCAGAGGAAAACTAAAAGGGCACATGTTTAACTGTGATAAATTCACGGCAGTGCATGGTATATAATAGTGGCTCTCTGTGCTTGTACCCCTGCCCAGGTACAATGCCCTGCATTTTACCTTTACCGTTGGGATCGAGCGGAGGTGTGTGCCTGGTTGGTTACAGAGGGGGAGCCAGCTGGTGGTAACTTGTTGTCTTGCCAGAACCCAGTTGCATTCAACAGGATGGCTACACCCAAACCTTGACCGAAGGCAACCCCGGGAGATGAGTGGGTGGCACTGCCTGCCTATGCTGAGGTACTCTACAGCCCCTGGCATCTTACGGAGGTGGCCCAGAAACATCACTCAATTTCTTATTAGAAGGCCACAGCCCCCAGCCCAGAAAAGTGTATTGGTTTTATCTTCCAGCCCTCTTTCTGCTCTTACTACTACCTCCGGCCCCGAAAGAGCAAAAATACATGGCAGTACAATTTCCTTGTTTTAAGAGCAATTTAACTTTTGGTGCTGAGTGGTAACATTCTCAGCTGAATTACAGGCAAAAGCCTGAATCTAACAGGGTATTCATTTTACGTAGCAAAAATTATCCAACAATAAAAGTATAGTTGCTGCCATTGGAAATATCACTGTTTGAATAAAAGTTATGGCAACAGTAAGATTCAGCTATGGTATGTTAATTTGAATCTGCAGTAAATCTGTCAGGATTGCAAGTCGGTGTAAGAGCTAAAATATAATTGTTGTAAAACACTGAATAGCAATTTATATATATTTTTCCCAACCACTTGTGGGTTAGCTATATTTCAGTTCTATAATCACAATTTGAACCTTATAAAAGTTTTTTTTATACAGTGCAGCAGAAGTAGTATTTATTACTTTTTCTGTGTTGGATTCTTTGAGTGCAGTGCACTTTTGGGGAGGAAAACGGTCTGGGGATAAAAAATCAACAGAGACTACCTTGCACTTGCTTCTCTTTTCTGAAAGATAAGCATGTCTGAGTGTGCAATGAATGATTTGGTAGTCAATTTGGAGCTCGATGAAAATGACTGTCCAAGAGGGGTTTTGTTAGTTGGATTTCAAAGGCTGTTTGACCCTGCAGATATGCTTTCTGTAATGGTATTCTGTCATAACAGGTAGATTTGGTGTTTTTTTTCTTTTTTAATCATAAACCCCAAAACATTATTAACCTTAATATCTTTTTTAAAAATCAGCTTGCTTGTATAACTGAGTAGGGAAAAAAAATCTGTAAACTGTGTTCAATGTAAGTAATGAAATTAGTGCTTTAGACTCTCAGCTTTCAGTCCCAGGCATCTTCAGGTGTGTTTTTTCATGATAGTCACCTTGACTGTTGGTTATTCAGAGTTTGCCACATATCTTCTTGGGTGAGCTATGGTGGCAACTGAGAAAGCAGAGAGGGGACATGAAGCAGGAAACCTGCATCATGCTTTCAGCATCTGGCTAATATTATAGTTAAGAGGTGTTCCTCATAATGTTGTTTGAGAGCAGGCAACACAATGTGAGGAGCCGTGTGTGAGCATCACCTCCCAGCAGAAACTCTAAGAAAAGGCCTTAATGCCAGCCCACCCTTCAACAGGCAAAGGGCTTAGTGTATTCCTGGAGTGCATTCCCATTAAACTCATCTCTGGCTGGATTTCCAAGAGAAATGTATTTATACACTGTCTGTCACCCTCAACAAGAATGGGGAAAAAAAAAAAAAAAAAAAAAAAAAAACCAAACAAACAACAAACCAAACAAAACCCCAAACATTCCCCACCCCTCAAAAATAACCCAAACTAAAACTCTCAAACTCCCCCAAAAAAACCCCAAACTCAAACCAACACACCACCCCCCCCCACCTAAAGGTGGTACCTTTTAAGTCCCAACTGTTGGTCACTATACCTTAATACTACAAAGGAAATTCTCTGTCAGCTTTTAGAGCAAAAACATCAGCTTTAGCAATGAGATGAATTGAATATTGTCCATCCACAGGCAGGAGTTTCTGGAGCGAAGTCCCCAGGGGCCAAGTGCCCTTTACAGGTGATAAATTCATCGGGCAAGGTTTATGGGGACTGACGATTTTGAGCAAGCCCTTATGGGTTAGGGATGAAATCTGGGGCCTCGGGATCAGTGTGTATTCCCTGGTCACACTTGGGCTGTAGCAGGCTCCTGACACGGGTTATTGCAGAGAGCATGCTGTTGTCTGAGTTAAGACCCGCAGGAGCTCCTCTGGAGATGCCCTGGGAGCCACTTAAGGGAAAAGAAAAGGTAGCCTGTTCATTTGTCCTTATTTGGAATTATTTTTGAAAGCCTGTAAAGCTTCACTGCTCCAGAGGAAAGTTACATCTGCTGATTGAGACGGGGAAACGATAGTAAAAGTTACTCAGTTGAGGCTAATGTAGCCTTTTGAATTTTGCAGTCAAATGAGTTTGAGAAATCAAAAGGAGAGAGAAAAGGATGGTCCACATGCTTAAAAAAAAGAATAAATGCCCCTTTGTACTCGTTATTTTGTGATGTGTTTGCATTTTACTTTTTAAATTTTGTGGGTTTTTTAAAGCATTAAGGGGAAAAGGGACTTGACAATTCTTTGGCAGATATTAGACAAGGCTGAACTAGTGCGCTGAGACCGTTGGCCATCTGTGTAGTCTGGGCTGCTGTGACTTTCAAAGCTAATGCACTTTGTGTTAATAGGTTTTGATGGCCAGGGTCTGCATAAAAAATTAGGAACCTGGGAGAATTTTATTGTCACTTGGGTTGAAGTGTGGCCTCTCCTGCTTCCCGCAAGGCAAGGAAGGGGTTGGGTGTCGCTTGCATTAGGGTGATGTTCCTCTGTCAGCATCTCTGGCCAAAGAGGATGTCGAGATTAGCCTGTCCCAGAACACTTACAGTCCACGCAGATAGGGGAAAACTACCTCGGAGTCAGGAGGGATAGGGAAGCAGAGGCAGAGTGTGGGGAATGGAGCCTTAGTAGCATTCCCTACTGGCCCCATACCCAAGTGGGGATGATCCTCACTTTGCCTTTAGTATCACATTCTTATTTCCTTGCTTGTGAAATGCCTCTTGTTTCTAGTCTAGCATTCATAAACATAGCAATTCAGTCTCTGGAGAGTAACACCCTGTCTCTGGCCCCTGACACAGAATACCAGGGGTGTGCCGTGGCCAGGCCCCACGCGTCCCCTCCATCAGCAGGGAGGGCAGGTACCAGCAAAGACACAGGCCACTGACTCTGATTCAGCACCTGAAACGGTGCCTGCTGACAACTGCCTTTCTGATTGTGTATCTTTTTCAAAGTAGAGATGGCTGCATATAAAGGGAGAAAAGCCTTTCAGATCCTGTTTGATTCGGTCTTTGGGTTTCAAAATCAAGACATCATCTAGCTGTCAGCAAAGACAGCACAAAACTTGCAGGAGAATCCTCTCTGGTTGCTATTTCCCTGTAACAAGAAGACACAAGAAAGAAGAAAAGGCATTTCATTGTGAAGTCTCTCAGGCTTGCAAATACACTCTGCCTTCTACACGGTTCCTTTTGTTTGCATTGTGCTTGGCTTGGCAGGAGCCTGCTTCATTATCCTTCCCATACCTCTCCTGCTCTGAAGCAACACTACAACCCCTGTAAAGAGCGAGGTGCAAGGGGTGCAGGTGTCTTTGTGAACTCGGATGGAGGAGAGAAAGCAAGCTGAGAGAGGTTGCAGTGATGTGTGCTCGTACCGTATAGATTAAGAGGGAGTTGGAGAGCGATGGGTCCCAGAAGCATTCGAGGGAAGGGAAAAACCTTCATAAGACAGACACAAGACATAGTCCCAGCAGGTAGCTACTGTTTAGGAAATGACTTTGAATGTGCTGAGCTGCAGAGAGCAAGCAGGATGGTCTGCTTGTTAGACACCAAGGCCTGCAGCGAGAGGCTGACCAGTTGCTTCTTCCCCTGTGTGCTCTGGAAAAGTGCACAAAAGCAGCTGCTTTTTCTTGCCCTTTTTTTTCTACTTTCTATTACAGTTTGCTTTTACAGCAGGTACCACGCTGCTTTCCATCCTACGGCTGTGGAGGTGAGGCATTGGTGGGGCTGGAGGTCACAGATAGGGTATGCCCAGCCGTGGGGTCAGCTTTACTGTCCCTATACCATTGTGCAGGAGCAATGTCTTCCGAAACCCTTTTGCTGCCTGTATGGCTGGGTGAGGCTCTAAATATAACTCTGTGCACGTGGTGGAGCCAAGCTCCACTGGCAAAGCAAAGCACAAGTAAAGGGAAAGCCAGATGGCTGATTCACGCTGAAAGGCAGCATGAGGGAGTAGAGAAGACAAGCAAAAACTTGGCACAATCACTGATTTCTTGGATGCTTGGAGAGGGCATTTTACCTTTCTGTGCCACCCTCTCCACTTACCCTTAGTTATTTTTTTTTTCTTTCTTCAGACAGTGAGTCCTACTTGTCAGGGACTGTATCTCCCAAAAGGGGGTAATCACAGCACACAAACTTCAGGCACGTAATATATGAAAGATCTAATCAAAGGAGGGAAACGGGTTCATCCTCCTGGAAATCCAAATGATCCATCTATCTCTGACCATAGCAAGCCTTGGCAGGTTAATGTGGTGGTGTCTTCTGTCATTTGTACCAGATCTGTGCGCTGTAGGATCTCCTTGCCATATATAGAATTACATTTCCCTTAAATCATCTGGGGAACGTGAGGCCATGATTATGCTGGTTTTATGAAGACAGACAGCACCTGATCCAGCAAATAGTTGCATAGGTCAGAGCTATCCCTGTGTGGGTTTTTTTGGGGGAAGTTTGTTTTGGTGTTGTGAGCATGGACCAGCAAGTAGGCAGTTAATGACTCCGGGCTTAGTGCCATTTTTGACTGGGTAGTAAATAAAGGTTTTCCCTCTTGTGGAGCCACAGACTCCACAGGCATTTCTCAGCGCAGATGCTGATACAGGTTTCTTTCTTCTAAACAGAATGAGTGGGTGGATTGGACCTCTGTTTAATACTCAAATATTGTGTATTTTGCACTTGGCTTTCTTCTGACCTTACCTTACACCTCAGGTACTTCTTAGTCCTTCATTTTTCCGTCTGCTTTTCTTGGAGGCAAGTTTGCAGAGTCCCTTCAGACAGCCTGCCAGAAGGAGCGGTGGCTTTCTCTGTCCTC
Organism: Podiceps cristatus; assembly: GCA_000699545.1. Classification (NCBI taxonomy): domain Eukaryota; kingdom Metazoa; phylum Chordata; class Aves; order Podicipediformes; family Podicipedidae; genus Podiceps; species Podiceps cristatus. The sequence continues at coordinate 81,749 of KL281786.1, forward strand.
TGCTCCTCAAGCCAGGGACTCTCTCTGGGTTCAGATGTGCAGATTGCCTGTCCTGCTTATGGTTGTGGCTCCATTTCTAGAGCTGAAGCTTCTAGGGACCGCAACCTAGTAGTATAGCTCTAATTACTCATTTCTTGCAAAGTAAGCTAGACTGTGCTGGTCTGTCCATGACTGGCCCCCAGGACAAGAGAGTTGGAGGGGTGCAGTGACTCCCTCATTACATGCTCACATGGTGGAAAGAGGGACAGATGGCACTCAGACAATAAAGTTTCTAGCTCTACACTTGAGATTTGCCTGGGCTGTAGTGTTGTTTGGGTCAGGTCCTCTCATCTGCCTTGATACTCGTTAGCTTTGAAGTTGCTATGAGAAAAAAATGAAGGACCAGCTACCTCCTAGTCAGAGTGCACTTAGGAAGCTACGCTGTGCCACCAAACTGGAGCAAGTGGGCTGAATGGCAAAAGCAGTGGGTAGCCTCAAAACACACTGAAGCTTTGGGTTTTTTGTAAACAACAGCAGTGAGTGTATTGGTGAAACCATCGAGGAAGCATGAGGAGGGTAACAAAGTACTGAGATAATGTGTTTTTTTAAAAACATGTAGATACTCCTTCCAGTGTACATGTGGTTCAGGCTTGCCATAGCAGAGAAACAGGAACTGCACTGTGGCACAGGCTTTGGGTGACAGGAATGTTGTTACAGGCACCGAATTAAGTGCAAACACTTCAAATTATCACCTCCTTTGCTTGCTGCCAAGCAAACACTAGTTGGTAGAACAATTAAGTGGCACTGCAGTGCTAAACACCTGAAACCAAAGCAAGACAAAAGGTATACCTAAAACCTGTGCTAATAACGCATGGTAAACTGGAGCTGGGGTTTGTCCCAGGCTGGGGAAAGTGATGTAGTGAGGTTTTGGCTGCTTGTTGTGGAACAGCCACTGGCATCATAGGTGGGACATTGAAGGAACTCCAGCTGCAAGGCTGAAAGGTTTGACTTCCTATTAAACTGCGGCAAATGATATGAACCCCTACAAAAGGAGGCATAGATGGGGGGAAAAAAAAAAAAAAGAACGAACTTCAAAGCCTTTTAAGGATCTAAATAAAAGCTCCCACCATGACCTGGAAACATGATTCAGTAACAGGAGAAAAGGTATAGGGTAAAGTGACACAAACCTGAAGCTGAGAACAGCCAGTTACGGGGATTTCATCTGTATTGCCACAAGATTATCTCAATGTGTTCAGGCTATCTGTAGCTAGATTCTTGCGGTCCCTCGGATTCATTCCCATGCCTCTAGGATGGTATGAGTAGCAGCTGCCTGGTGTTTGCTTTGCCAACCTACAATAGGCCAGACCTGGCTCACAAAAATACTGTGTGCTTGAAGAAAGCTAGCATGGCAATGAGTATGTATTTGTTGTAGCTTTAGACTAAATATTTAAGCAGAGTCCAGAAGTACAGTCTGCTGACTGTACAGTGCTGAAGCTAGACTGTCTGACCTCTGGGCATCTTGGACCAGCTCCTCCATGTTCTTCTAGCAGTGGGAAGCTGATTACACCATAGAATATCTCTGCTGTCTTCCTTGGAGTTTAAAGGGAATGTAAAAATCTCCTTTGAGGCTCACATTCTGCTGCCTCCTGGGCACACAAACATTAGTGGGATTTTAGACTCCTAAATCCCAGAGAGTTTGAAGCCTTGCTTCCCTGTGCAGAAGATTGACTTGGTTATTTGAAAAGAGTCAGACTGCCAACCCCCACGATCCCCGCTGAAGGGAACAGCTTCAGTATTGCTTGCTTTATTCACCTGCTGTGCTGAGTTAGGAAGGGCTGAGCATGGGGATTGCAAGGCAGGATCCAGGCTGTGCTCACGCATCCTGCTCCAGCTGGATGGATGAAGCCATTCACTTCCCCCATCCTGGGCTCCCTCCCCTCTCTTCACCTCTTGCTGCCAGGCATCATCCTTTTCGTACAGCCAACACAACCATGGTATAATTGCACCCAGTCTGGTTTAGTAAAACAGACTAAGATTAACCCGTTTTACTCAGTCAGTCTCTGCTGCCCCAGCCCGTTTGGATTGAACTGGTTTGGGGAACGATGATTTGAGATTGTTGGCAAAAGCAAAGGAGCCTGGGGACAAGCTGTGTGTGGGGTTAACCAGGTCTGGAAGGGAGCAGAGCTTCCCTCCACTCTGAGCTGTGGAAGAGGATTTTCAACCTGGGAGCTATCATGGATTCCTATCCTCCAGCCAGGGGAGATCCGAGGGGCATGAATCATGAGACCCACATGTTGTGGGTTAAGATGCTATCATCTTGCTGAGCAGAGCATCTAAAACATGCACATCTGGAATGTGTGGGAGCTGTGGAGGCTGTAATTATTGCTATATGGCACACCGGGTTACTGTGCCGGCTGCTGAGCGTGGTAGTTATCTGAGCCTGGGCTAGCTTTGGTGTGATTCACAATGATGTTAATGATGCACTTTCTTGGAGTGAAGGAGGAATCCTATTGTCCTTTCTTTGTATCAGTATGGTTTTGCTTTTACATAAGTTGAATATTATTATTTTTGTCTCCAGTTTGTATTCACTTTTGCAAATCGCTCCTGTGGTGAGAGCCTGTAGAAAGGTATTGTGCCGCATCTTCTAAGCCTGCCTTAATGTCCCTGCATTTATCTTTTGAAGCTAATAATTAAAAGGGGAAAAGATGCTGTCTGTGGACTTCTGTTGTGATGCCAGTTGAGTCCATTTTCTCTCTTGTTGATAACTATCTGATCCCACTTGCACCCACAACAAGTTGTGGGGGTGGGGGGAAAGTGTCACTGCTTTTATTTCATGTCTGGCATGGTAAGAATAGTAATGAGAACGGTGAAGTGGTGGTGTTGCCAGCTACAAAGCAGGCAGGCTGAGTCCTCGATGTACTGTCAACTCCATGCATTGTATAAGCAATTAATATTGATGCAGAGATAATTAATGATGAGAAAATGTCAAAAGGGTTTGTGTGCTTCAGTTCAGACGAGCACCAGAAGCTTGAATTGTTATCCAGGCTTGTCTAGGAGTTGTCTGAGCTTTTTGGTGCTGCAAACCATAAAAACTCTGGGGCTTCCACCCAAAGTTACACATGTTCAGACTGTTAAAAAGCTCCAGGGGAGGTTTTTATGGAGAATGAGCTTTTCTCTTAATTCTAATATGAGCTGATTTGTAAGTACCAGATCAAAAGATATGCTGTTTGAGATGCATTGCACAGGTTTATTTACAATAGGTAAAAAAAGTCCCAAGTTTGTTCTGAATATTTAAATGAGTTATTTTTTTTTTATTTTCTTCTACAAGTCTAGCCTAGCTTGATCCTACCAACAGTTATGTCCTTCTGGAGGTCCAGAAGGACCTGTCTGTGGTCAGCGCTGGAGCTAGATGCATTGATTGCCACTTTGCTACCTCCAGCTGCAGGGCTTAGAAAACTGCTGGCACTTGTAAAGTCCAATCTGCCATAGGCCCATATAGCTTGCAGGATTCGCATGGTAGAGGACTTGGGTATTTCTAAAAACAGAGAATAAAAACTGTGTGCAACTGCTTATATTTAGCCTGACAAGTGTATTTAGTTGCCTCAAATTGGAGATACTTGAAGAAGTAAAGTGGGACGCCTAACATACTTCTCCAGCGAGATGTTCCTTTGCATCTTGCCTCCTTGGATGAGATGATTATATGTGCAGCAGTGTTTTAGATCCTGCCCTACAATCATAAACATCTATTTTTCCTATAGAGGAATGCAAGTCACTGTGCTAATGACTGAACTGTCTGCCAAGTGTAAAAAGGGCTGAAAACCAGAACTGAGCAGCATGAGAGTCATTCAAAGGAAAGCACATCGCAGCGCATGGAGGGCAGCACAGAAATGGTGCTGGTGGGCCACAATGCAGATTTTCTTCCTGCAAGTCTGTCCTTGGAATATAATTAGGTGTGTGCTACCACATGTGTGCTTTAAAAAGTTTCTTACTGACAAGAATAGTTAAGTTTAAAAAGAATATGAACCAAAGAGAATGAAAGTAGTCAATGTTTTATTATCTAAAGAGAACTTTGATGTAGAAAAGTTGCGTACAACCCAAACCATCTATTAAAATCACCTCATCTGTGGCCTGCTTAATTTCAAAGGCCTTTGAGTAGACTTTTACAAAGAAAGTTTTAAAAGTTATTGCATTATAGGCAACATTTAAAAAATCATGACTGACTTATTTTTTTAATGACTACGCATACCCCTTGCCTCTTCCTAAGGTAGCAAACCAAACATCTGGCTTTTAGGTTCAGTGATGCTTGGATCGTGATCAAAGGGAAAGGTTGACAATTAACCCCCCCATGATCTCTCCACCATGTGCGTCTGATGCCATCTTTTTTCTATTTGATTTATTTCATCTGAGCTTGGTATTAAATCCCTTACCAAATTCAGATTAGCCATGGCTTTCCAATTGCTCTGACAGCACATCAAAGCTCCAGAGGACCCAGAAGGTTGAATTAGCCACTGTCTAAATCTTCACTGTGCTGCGCTGAGAGATGTATCTGTGTAAGGAATAAAGGAAATAGATGATATGTCTGCTCTGAAACTTTCAGGAAGGTTAAATAGGTATAAAGTAAGACTGAGCTAAACTTAAACAGGAAATATTGTGTAGAGAAGTGAACTGCATAAAATACAGAGGGGGTTGTATACGTCGTAGAAAAATTGCTAGAAAATAAGTAGCAACAAAGACCTAGAATAACTTGGAATAATTTCTGTATATACTTCAGCGAAATGAGATATGCTGTGTTACAAAGGGTAATACACTTTCTATTTCTATTAAAATAACAACTTTTAGAAAAGTAAGGGAAAGCCCCAAGGCACTGTAAAAACTACATTCTATTGTCATTGCTATTACAATTAAATTTACCTTTAAAGCAAAGGGGCAAACACTTTCTTAAGTCGGTCTCAGGGAGCTAAGTTACTGCTAAGAGCACACAGGAGTGCAGGAAACATGCAGCTGATCCTCAAGAGGAAAAGGGCAACAGTTTACATAAAAAGAAAAAAGAGGAATGTGAATTTATCCCTCGGGGTCTCAAAAGGCTTTGCCTGTGTATGAGACTGGCTTCACTTCACTAGCCCCACAGGAGAACTGTACCAGGATGGTGCCCCTTCAGCTAACATTATCCCCAAGGGCGAGTTGTTTCCTGGTATGAAGCTACATAGGCTGCGCATTGAGGTGTGAGGAACACAAGTCAGAGATAAATGAGCTTGATTTTCCTCCCGTGCCATTCTCATTAGAATAATGACGATAGCCGGTGGAGTGGGCAGGGCTTGGCTTGCACTGTCTGGGGCAACTCTCCATATGTCTGTGGTGAATTGACCAAGCTGTTTGGGGCTGGAACTTGCACAGGGCCGAGGTCTGTGACCGCAGCCAGCAAACTCGTGGAGGAACTGATGCCATCGAGGCAGTTATGGGGGCAAAGTGAGATGGCACAAGTCCTGCGTACGCAAGTTGTTGTGCCTTTCCCAACTCCCTTGAAATACAACATGCATAAACTTGCCGCCTCTTGCAAAATTCCCAGATTGATCTGAATTTACGTCAGCCATAGGTCATCTCTCAGGCAACTCACAGAAAGAACAAATGACCACCAGGAACCGCAGCTCCTCCACTCGGGACCCTCAGAGCCCCACAGATGCAATTCAGGAAGCTTTCAGAAGATCCAGCTGTGCAGGTGCATGAATTATACAACAACCACCGTTGAGGGGCCAGGACTGCAGCAAAACCAGAGAATAAAAGGTGAAAATGTCTTAAGTGTCAACCCACCATCCATGGATCAAGACAAGCTGGCACTGACAATGCAGGATCCAGGGGTGGTGATATCTCTACCATAAACAGTCTCTCACACACACACTCCCCTTCTCCCTCTGCCCTGTTTTATTTTTCATTTCATCTTTGTAAAGTAACATTATAGTCAACATCCTTATTTGCCATAAAATAATAAGCCACCACATTTTATTTCAATTAATAGTTTAGTTGTGACTATTTTATTTCACTGCACAGAGGATCACAAAATTACCTTCCCCTTCTCCTGCTGAGTGAGATGGGACCATGTCCTCTGTGATGACAGGTGGTGTCAGATGCTCTGATGCCTATATAACTTCACCTAGTCTATTTTGTATGATAAGGGGTGATTTGGTACAAAATCTGGGGTGTAGCAGTTGAAATTAGGACTATGTCTCAAGGGTTGATCAGAAGTCAAGGAAGACTGGTATAAATAGAGCCAAATGTGGTCACTCTCACAGCAATAGTCTGGTGGAGGAAGACCCTCTATTAATAACAAGTACTGCATGTGTTAGGAGAACTTGGAGCAGGAGCCAAGTATTTTCATTTGCAATTAATCTGGAGTAATTTGCTGAAGGTGATAGTTATGTCACTTAAGGAGGTGACTGAGATCAGAGTTTGGACCTATGTTTCCTTCTTACGCCTTGTGTTTGAGTTTTATCATGGGGCCAGATATGAAGGTGGCTATGAAGAAGGAAGAGATCAGCTGCCTCTGTATGGTGGATAGGACAAGTGAGAGTTTTAAATTGCAACAAGAGGAATTCAGGTTAGGCACAAAGAAAACATTTCAAACTGTGGGCTAGTACTGCCCTGGACTTGAGCCATCTGCAGAGGTTTGGATTCTGCAGCTTGAGGTCTTGCTTCACTCAGGTATGTTTAAGTGTATGCATACATCTAAGTATGTAAATTACCCCACTAGTTTTCAATGTGTAATGAATCCAAGAATGCTGCTTACCTACTGTCTTTGAAGTCTGGGCATTCACTGACATAGTTACTGTCAAACTTGAGCTTATGTGTGTGGGTGGAAAGGCAACTGTTGAGATAGAAACGTATTGTTTAACAGCAGCTGATTGGCATTGTAGGCCAGCAATGGCCAATATTATGTCAGTCCTTAGTTAAAAAGAAAAACAACAAGAAAAACAAACAAACAAAAAAACCCAACAAAACCCCAAGAACTGCCCTCCCTCAAACCAAAACCAAGCAAACACCAACAACCCCAAAACAAACTCATAAAACACACATGATACTTATCGACATCCAAAGCCAAGTCTGGTGTAGGAATGTACAGAGAAGATGCACAGAGATTTTTAAACTTGCATCTCCAGCTTTTGGAGTCCAGTTTTCACTGAAAGTGCTTATTCCATGCTAGCAAAATTGTTCTGGTTCCTTTTCTTGAAAAAAAGATATTGGATAAAAAAGAAAACATTTTTCTCTGTACCTTGAGATTATGTTCAGCTGTGCAACTGGTTTTACGTTTTTGTCATAGCACACTGACTTTTACCTACATCACCCTCTTAGTCTCTAAAAACATCCTGCCCTTCCTCTGCTTTATTTACATTGGCTTTTGGGTCACATGAATTGAATGTATACGTCTCTGAAAACTTCCTGTTAACAAGTGTCTCCAGAGAGTTTATCTTTGGACAAACCAACTTCCATAGGCGGATCACCAAGTTTTGTTCCAGAGAGGTGTCAGAGTCTTGTACAATTTAATGGTGAAATGGGATTTGCTCTTTCTTCAACACTTTTGGACCAGATCCATTTGTTCTTTAGAGGATGTCCTTTGATGGATCTGAAAGCCAGAATGGAGCTAGTATCATCCACTGAGCCCCTTTCCAAATATAAGGCAGAAAAATTCATCCTGCTACACTTTTCAGTGAACCTAGTAACCTTTCTTTATCTAAAACACAATCTCCATGAAGATCAATAGTCCTGATTATATAAATTTAAAAGGAGAGAAGTCAAATATTTTCTGACATATCTGCAGCTCACTGGTTCTTGCCATTAAAAATCTTATGCCTTATTCTCAGTTGACCTCTTCCTGCTGTGATTTGAACCATGAATACTCTTACTGCCTCGTTTTGAATTAAGAAAAAAAAAAAAAAAGTTGATTGCTGAAATGGCAGTTGAGCCAGTCTCAATAAAAATGAGCCAATCAGAGCAGCTGAGAAGCCACCTTGAAATGGTAACAGAGGTATGAATCCCAGTTAGTCATCTGCAGCATCTCCAGTATGTCTCCCCAGTTTGACATAGGTTGGGAAGCACAGGAAGCCATGGAAAGGCTTTCAGAGACAGAAGTTACATGATGTTTAAAATGCTCTTGGTTATTTCCTTTGCCATTTTCACCTCTGGATCTGAGCAGGCAGAAAGGGGGAACCTGGGGAAAACAGGATGGGACTCTGCTGCTCTGTAGAGGCACAGCAATGGGGCTGAGTGTTTTAAAAGTGTGGGAGCTGCCCTGTGTAGCCAGGTAGGCTGTTTTCCTATGGAGAAACTCTGAAGGCAGGACTAAAATTGGCTGCAGAAATGCAGACACTTAGAGCTCAGTTTTCAAAATCAGGTTCTTAATTCAGCAATTAAACACCTGCACACTGATTAGTAATTCAGAAAGCCTGTCGGTGCTTACCTCTTTCAGTGGGTGTCAAGTGCCAATTTTAGGTCTAAGTGCAGATGTAGGTGCACGAACAGAGGGTTACAGGATTGGAAACAACAACAGGTTCATTTGCCTGTGACTCCTCTGCACCGCGCAGCAGAATCAGCTAAGCATAAATGGGGAGAAGGCGAGGAATAAGGAGCATGAACCAGCTAATAGCTGCCGTTAAGAAACTGTCAGACAATGACTTGCTGCCTGACAAGGAAAATACTGTTCTACTGAGCAGGGCAGCAGGCTCTTCATCTCTAAATTTATGACGTTTCCTTGCTTTGCTTCCTTTTGATTTCTGATTTTCCAGTGCCTCCACCTGCAGAGTGAGCATGTCATTTAACAGAGTGCAGCACCTTTTGAACCAAAGAGGCTGGCCACTGTTTGACACCCTTCTTCTCCCGTGGGGTAGAGGCAATGTGTTAAGAGGCACCACTGCACTCTACCTGCCAAAGAAGGAGCAAACAAAAAGCCCAGTTGCCCAGAACACAGCAATCTGAATGGTATCCTGGGCTCCATCAGCAGAGGGGTGGCCAGCAGGGACAGGGAGGTGATCGTCCCTCTCTACTCTGCCCTCGTGAGGCCCCACCTGGAGTCCTGTGTCCAGGTCTGGGGCCCACAGTACAAGAAAGATGCAGAACTGTTGGAGAGGGTTCAGAGGAGGCCACGAAGATGGTTAGAGGGCTGGAGCACCTCCCCTATGAAGAGAGGCTGAGGGAGCTGGGCTTGTTCAGCCTAGAGAAGAGAAGGCTGCGGGGGGACCTCATTGCAGCCTTCCAGTACCTGAAGGGAGCGTACAAACAGGAGGGGAACCAACTTTTTAAAAGGGTAGACAATGGCAGGACAAGGGGGAATGGATTGAAGCTGAAGGAGGGAAGATTTAAATTAGATATTAGGGGGAAGTTTTTTATGGAGAGAGTGGTGAGGTGCTGGAACAGGCTGCCCAGAGAGGTGGTGGATGCCCCATGCCTGGAGGTGTTCAAGGCCAGGTTGGACGGGGCCCTGGGCAACCTCGTGTAGGTCCAGGCCTGGAGGTTGGTGTCCCTGCCTGTGGCAGGGGGGTTGGAACTCTGTGATCCTTGGGGTCCCTTCCAACCCAGACCTTTCTATGAAGGGAGGAAAAGAGAGTAAGGAAAGACGGGCTGCAAAACGAGACATTGAAGGCAGCAGGGCAAACAGAGCTCCTGTCACCAGGCTTCTCCCTGGTCCGGGCACAGATGGCCTGTCATTTCTAGCTTGTGCTTCAAGATCCCCTAGATGTGATCATACATTTTCTTTAAATCCAGGCTGATACCCTGATAGTATGAGCTACGCATATCACAGAATCAAGGTATGGATTTCTGCCTTATTCAATGTAAACCCAAAAAGAAAGGCAGCCTAGTCAGCCTCACTCTAATATCTACTGCAACACTTCTCGGGCCAAGGGAAGAAATCAGTTTTAGGTTGTGAAAAGAGGGGGTTGTATTTCTGCACATACCCAGCCAGATGTTGACTGAGCAAAAGCAGCATTTACGGTATGTAAGGCTCAGGGAAGAGACAAAATGCTACAAACATATTTGTGCAGGGGCAAAAGAAAAAACAACAAACAAAAGAGCCTAACCTGCTATAAAGAGCTTTGCAAAAGCAAGTAAATGATGATAGCTCATCTCTATAGAAAATTCAGCTCTTTTAAAATGAAAGCCACAGACGGTTCCTCATTAGGATGAACAAAAGTCTGGGTTTTTTTACCCAAAAAGCCAAATTTCCTGCAGTCCTGAAGGGGAGAAACAGCATTCTGAGAGCACACTGGCCAAAGTGGCAAGACCACCCAGCCTCTCGCTTCCCATGGGTGGGAGGAGGATGGAGAGAGGTAATGGGTTTCCCACTCTCAAAGGGAGAATGCTGCCTTGCAAGTAAAAGTGTTGCAGGCTGATCTGGCATTTTGGAAAGCTGCCTGAGTTAGCCCTGGCCTCAGCAGAGCTGATTAAGCTGTGGTGTGATAGGAGGACTGCAGTGTCATGAAAAAAATGCTGCTTGGGCAGAGCCTTGCCACCTCTTCTGCGGACTGCAAAGGTGAAGGCTGCTCTCCTGTAGGGTCTGGGCCCTCAGGACATGCTTAGCTTAAAAGAGATGTTTGAGGACCAAGATTTAGAGTTTTAATAGCTGATACTCATCAGTCTGTCATCAGCATTTATCAAAGCAACATTTAGCATGCAGGACCAGTCCATGCCAGAGACCTGTGCTTTTGTTGAGCAATCTTTTTCTTTTGCAGTAGGGGGAGTAATTAAACAGGAGGACCCCTTTACTTCTCCTTTGCTTTTCATTTGCTCTCTCTTCCTTGCACTCCTCTCTGTTCCTTGCCTGTGCTTTGAGTCTTGGCACTAGCTGCTCAGAAGAAGAGCAAGCGTGACACAGACAACAGTCACCCAAAGCCAATGGGGGCCAAAATCCTGTTCTTGGCAATTGTATGGGGAGCAATGGCAACCAATTGGATTGGTGGAAAGATGTTTATGATTATTATCAGTATCTCAGCAATGCCAAAAATTATGTTTGCAACAATAGAGCCCCAATGCACCTGACATTGCTACGTATCTGTTGTGGAAGTGCTGCCTCTATTCAGAGAGTTTGTGCTCGAAGCAGCCAAGAGTGGGAGAGGAGATGGATTAACTTACAAGGAGTCACTGCAGGGTTAGAAAATTTGTTTCTGTTTGAACTCGGGTCTCCTTTCTCTAAATCACATAATTTTTTTCAAGAAAAAGCATCACCTCCCTGTCCTGTGTTGTGCTAGTGTTGCTGAGACTCGAGTAGATACCCTTTCATTTGGGGCTGTTGGTGCAACAAAACTTTAATGATTTAGTTGCTGGGAAATGTAAAAAAAAAAAAAAAAATAAAATAAAAAAGCCCTCAGTTCTTAGACTGCTTGTTAAATCCCACCATAGCTAAATAACATCTGGCTTTCTATAAATACACCAAGCCAGTCATTAACAGTGGGACTATTCACTGTTTACAGAGCTGCATTTGAAAAGAACCAAAATGCAAAGTATTCATTGAAGTCTGCAGAGCATCTGCCTGCAATAGAGTTTTGATAAACCCAGCCTTACATTCCAGTCATCTTCATATTCCAATATTTAGATATCTTGCATATGACTAGTTGTCTTATTTTTGGGAGTCACAGACATGTTACTGATGCAAGCAGCATGGGAGTTTTCTAATGTGCACAGAAATTTCTTGTGTGCAGAAGAACTACCTTGGACCCCTCCTTCTATTTAGATATGCACAGATAGTCTGTCAGACCCAATTAGCCTTTTATCCAGGTAAAGCCCTTTGAGGGCTCAGGCCAAACAAACACAAGTCATGCATCACATCAGAAATGTCTTAGAAACATCTTAGTTGTCATTGCAAATCCCAGGCTCTCGCTTCTGCATGGAGAAAGTCAAGGTGAGGTCTGCATGCAAAAGCAAGGTTCTCCATCCACTGAGGCGGAGCATCTTTATAACCCGTAGGACCTGTGACACACGGTTAATCTGCTGATGGGAGTGGGCTGGCCCAGCCAGACCATTGCAATAAGTGTTTCAAACCAGGCTTTTTTCACACACGCTGGAAGTAGTGAAGCCTGATTTCCACTGCCTTTTTCCCATGTAAATATCCTGATGCTTAATAAAGCTCATTAGATGTTTCCCCAGGGGCTAAGGAAAGAGAGAGGAGTTTTTTTCCTACCTAACCCGTGTCACACATGCATAGGATCTAAGTGCCTGTGAGAGATCCATATGTTGTGTTTATAGAAAAATTGCCAGAGAGGTTAAAACGCGGCCATGGGGTGGAAAGGCAAGGGCATGCACAGCAAGCTCAGATAACTATACCTTCCCGAGGAAAATCAGACTGGAAGAGGATGTTTGCAGCCGATGATAGAAGTGCCTGGCACTGAGGCACTGTTCCTGTGTGGTGAATCAGCGCTGGTTTCTCTCCCAGCGGGGCTGCTACGTTAATGATGTTTCCCAGCAGGATGCTTTGCAAAAGGTGGCACAGGAGGGCCGGAGCAATCGCTTTTTGCTGTGCGAAATGGCAGAGCTGGCGAGGCTCCCAGCTGCTCTCACAAAGGTACGTTTTGCCGTGTCAAGATGGGCAGCCATTGGCACGTGCTGTAACTGTGCTTAGAAAATGGCATTTAAACCACTTGACGAGCTGTTTCTAGCTGTTTCCTCTTTGTTATGAATAGACGCAGGGGTGGATCCTTGCCTGCTTCGTGTTGCTCCCATCAGGCTGACGGCAGCCACTGGACCATCAGGCAGAAGTGAGGGCAAGGGCCTCCCAGGAGGGAGCCTTTCCAAAGGAGCATGAATTGCTTTGCAAGGCATTGAGGAAAGGCAGCAAGCTCTGCTCCACCAAACTACTGAAGCACAAGAGGAATCTGACGTGGTTTGGGGGCTGTTTTTTTAATTTTATACTGCCATCCGTGGTTTCTAAGCATCTTCCATACAACAACAATTAATAATTCTAATTAGTAATCGTATGGAGTCTTGGGACCGGGCTGTCTCAGGGACATAGTTTTCAGTATCCCAATGGTAGTGCAAGGCAGAAAACTGCCTCTTTCGTGGCGGAAGCGGCTGTTGATGTGTGTTCTGATGGCATGCACTTAGAAGGGTCAACTTAGAAGAATACGATCATGAAGTACATCTCCCAGGTGGTACTGTGGCAGCTTTGTCAGTCAACCCACTCATACTCCAATACACGCTTTTCAGGCTTTCAAGAAAGAGATGCTTAGAAACTTTCCTTGGCAGAAATAAAAACAAACAAACAAAAAAATATCAAAAGAAAAAAAAAAATAACATGGATTATACCCATCCACAAATTCTGCAAAACAGATCCCGTGGATGCAGTACGTTCACGGAGTGGGAGCTATAGAGATTATGCTGCTTGAATAACTGGTTTTGCTACTTTTCCTTAATCAGTACCTCTCTTTTGCATTGTAGCTTGATGGAGACATCATGGTGGTGAGGGACTTCCTACTGACTTCAGTGAGACGTGGATCAGGCCAGCAGCCTCCAAAGTGTCCACAGGTTGGAGATCCCATCTCAAGTAAGTCTGGAGGCTTTTACTGCCACTGTGGATAGGTAGCAGGAAGATCTCACGCATTGCTTTCTTCCTGGGGCCCCTAAAGCCACAGTGTAAAGGGAGTATGACCTCCTGCTTTGTGTGTCACTCCAGCAAGGAAAAAGTGGGGACAACTCAGTGTGGCCTTGGTCAGCGATGGGTCAACTTATTTTTTTTAACCTGTGCTTACTCTTGGCTATGTCATGGGCCATGAACCTGATGAGAGCTATGGTGGGAAATGTGTGCAGGATTGTCAAACCAAGCCTATACAGGCTGTACTCTCACATCGTGTTCAAGCAGGCAGATGCAGTGCAGGATAAACACTTTGAATCTCATCTCGGTAGCAGCAAGTGCTGTAAAATATGCACTTAAATATTGTCAGTAAATCAAGGAAAGCTGTCAAAATCAGTGTAACTTTTGATGTTTAAAACAGTAATGGTAGAAGTTACTGTGGTTTTATGCATTTGAGAGGATGTTTTGCCTTTAATTTATTTATTGATTTATTTCACTGCCTTTGTGCTCTGTTAAGGGAAGTTTGTCATCTTTAAAGGAAAACATGCTAAGGTATATTTATTTTAAATTAAACAGGAAATTGGCATATAGTGATAAAAAAACAGTAACTGAGGTGGTTTATGATGAGCTGCCTTCAGCCTGTGGGGTTATGCACATACAACACGCAAGCAAAACATCTTGGTGAAGCCTTCACGCAGTACATCTAGCCTAGAGGGCAAGACATAAGAAATCACCAAATTAAGAAGGCAGCAGTTTGATTCCTCAAATTTGGAGAAGCAAGAACAGCCTGGATTGGAGATCTACGTGCCTCTTTCTTTAAGGAAGGGGAGGATATAAACACAAGAGAAGTTTTTTGTACATCTTTAGGGCTGGAAGAGACCCTCATACTCCATCCGTAGTCTGACCTTCAACCTAAACCAGGTCAGAGATACTCTGGCATCGAGTATAATTCATGGTTTTTTAGAAGTCCTTGAAGGATTTAGGGAGTGCAGGTCCCTTCTGAAGAGAAGGAAGCAGCGGTTGAGATGTAAATGTGCACAGAGAGCTAAAGCCACAGCCCCGGGGCCTGTTGTCTCCACCAGCAAAACCAGGCTGTTTAAAATCAGAGCAGCGGCTGCCCTTGCTCCTCTCCACAGACAAACACTCAACACCAGCCAAAATACGCTTCCCAAAGCACCTGCATGTTAAATCCCCAGGAAAGCACGGCTGTGTTACTTCTTTCCCATAGATTGGCGGGAGACTCCCAGCCCCACTTCAAACATTTGGAGGAGGTATTAACACAGAGCAGGGGAGGAATGAAATGAAGTGTGGAGGGGAAAGAGAACGGTGGGGCTCCTCTGTCAGGGCAGCATCTCCTGGGGAGATCCCAGTGTCGCACAGTCTGCTGTGGCCAGTCGGCGTGCAAAAGCTGCACGTGCTTGCAGGGCAAGACGGAAACTTTCCTTTTCTGAGACCTCCCTTCCCTCCACGAAGCATGCTACTGCGGTGTTACCCTTGCAGAGGGACGCAGCTGCTTCAGGGGCACAAGGGTCTGCAAACCCCTCTAGCTACATTATTAGCTCTAGGTAACAGTCCTGGGGTAAAACTGACTAAATCTTCCTTAGCTTAATAAATCCCCTTAAAACAGGGAGGTCCAAAAATACATTATAGTAATACATTGCAGGAAATACTCTTCAGTCTGAATTTAAAACATGGCCTGGAAGATGGGCAATTTTACTGCTGGCATAAGCTCTAGAATGACTCTAAAGTGCATTTTATCTGGTCTTTCTATGATATAAACTTTTAATTAGTCATAATCAATTGAAGTGAGGAGAAGTGTGTCAGAGCACCAGCATGTAAAATGAGAGTTGCGACCATGACCTATGCCAGCCTTAGGGAGGAGATGACAGTGGGTGTTAAATGTAGGTCTTGTAATACGAAATAGCAAATTAAGAGATTAGTAATTATTGTTGCTAATAAAATACACCCTGAAATTGGTGCTTTATTGTGTTATAAATTTTTGACTAGCTTTCCTCTGTAAATATTATAGCCTTCCCATGTTGAGAGGCTTTTCCAGCCATAAAAAGGCGGGATGAACATGACATTGGGTCCCACCCTAGGAGGAGGAGAGAGTCTGCCCAGGCAATCAGTTCCCCTATTAAAGCTTGACTCTGTTGCTTCATTCCTCACATAAACACTTGCTGCAATGCAAAGCTGGTACTAAACTGAGGGGACTGCACTACGTTACTGGTGTGTGAGCCCAGACTGAGAGAGGAAAGACTCCATTTGGCTTCAGGAGTCCTTGGACCTGGCCAAAACAGTCAGGGCCATCTCCCCTAACCTTAGCCATCTAGTAAGACACTAGCCCCCAGGCATTTAGGTTCTCTCTACAGTTAATGTAAAGTGCCAGGCACCTCCACAGAGCATTCGGTGTACAGCTACAGGTATCATGTTGTATGTCAACAGGGGCACAATTTGGACTGGAATCAGACAAGATCCATCCATAGCACGGTTATACAACAGAGAGATTTGTGGTCGAGTACTGACAGAAAATGCTCAAAGCAGCATGAGAAGGTATTCCTATTTTATTTCTACAGAGCTGTGCCTCATCAAAACCCTCATATCCTCATTCAGAAGATCAGGATCCTGGTGAGATGTACCCTAGCCTAAGCCGTGTGCCTCTATATGTGTGCAAGTGTGTATTTAAAACATATTTTCAAGGAAGATGAGCATAATTCCATTTGTGGTTGTTTTTAACTTTGCAAAGAGAAAATGCACTGAAGAAACAGGATGAAGGGTAAGGAGTGAAATCGAGTGTGAAGGCACTTGCCCAGCATGACGGAGCAAGGCACTGCAGCACTGCAGGGAAAATTCAGTGGCAGTGCAGGGGAGGAAAAGCAACTTGAAGAAAACTGAATGAGAAAATCTACCCTCACTTTTTTTTTTTTTTTTTTTTAAACCTGGTGTAGTATTAGGCACTTTTCTAAATGAGTGGTGTTATAAATAGTGCTCTGCTTTAGAGTCTTCACATATGACTGACTGTGTCTGCCTGAAGACAGCAAAGTGTGTCTCTATTTATCACCTCGCTTTCTTACCCTGGTTCATCACCTTAATTTGCCACTGTTACCCGAGAGCTGACAGCTTCCAATTACAGACACATTTGCAATGTCGATAGAAAACATCAGGGCCTGGTTTTCAAAGCTTTGGTCTATTCTTTCCTGAACAAGTCTTCTCCCTGCAGTCCACTCAACAGCTTATTTCTGAGATTATGATCTTTTCCACAGATGTGGTTTGAAATATTTAATGCTATAGTGTAGCAGAACGTGTGTGGAACCAACACAATTCCCCCTAAAAGTGCTATATACAGTCACTGGAGGTCTCAGGTGCTACTTTGAATGTTTTCTGCATTTATACAAATAAAAAACTTTGCAGTTGGTTTTCTTTGATGCTTTTTTCTAAAACAAATTGATCAGAGATTTTTGCAGGTGTAAGCTACCGAATTGCCCATGGTAAAGTGGCTTGGTGAGTGTCACCTTGATATAGAGACAGATGTGGAAAGAAATCATGGAGAAGTCAAGGCTGGCGTCACCAGTGGTGAGTGAGGCAGGGATCAGAGAAGAGCATGTGGAAGCTGCCGTTGCTGAGGAGGGCAAGCACAAAGCTGCTCGGGCAGGTGAGCTGCCCTTCTCCAGCCTGCCCCTTCCTATGCTGTCCAGACACTGCAAGACTTGAGACCAAGAAGCCAGATCTTCCAGTTCCCTGTTCCCAAGTTCAGTCTTTCTGTCCCCTCAACCAGCTTCTAATTTGGAATGAGCAAGGGAAGAGAGAGACATCACGGATGGAGAGCAGCTTCCCAAGGAGGCTCAGCATCGCAGGCTGTAGAGAAGCTGGCAAAGTGTCTTGGTGTTACTCTGGAGAACAGAGATGCCCCTGGGGAAAGCATTTGTGGGACATCAAAGGCAGTTTGTATGGGTCAAGCTGGCTGAAGATGGATCTTGGAGATGATCCTCAACTTCACTGTCTCACCCTTTGCGGCCCCAGGACATCAACCAAGTAAGGTAGCTCCAATATATGAGCTTCTGCATCCGAATGACTGTTTCTTTTTAAAAAGCACTAAGTGCATGATGGAGTGAAGAGACAGACCAAGAGACACACAGATGCCAGCAAGAAACGTGTGAAACAAGAGCTGTTTGAAATCTATGGCCTGTTCAACAGCAATCCTGCTGGTGATGGGGATGAGAGAAACAGACTCAGCTTCCCATTCAAATATACAACAGTGGATAGAAATGAAGTTTCTCCTATGTTACTCCTCGTCTCAGCTGCTGATGCTGCCACTGGCAACAGATGCCACTGTTAGAAGGACCTAGCCCAGGAAGCGAGGCTGGCACATCTGCCACCTCCTGCTTTGTGTCTTTGATTTAAGTTGTAGCCATCCCTCCTTTTTGTAGTTAGTGACCAACAAAACAAAGTGCTGCTTCTCTACTCCGTGCAGGCAACTTCCCATGGCCTGAAAACCATTGCTGGTACCTGGAAGTAGACAAAAGCAAAGGTGAAATAAATGCCTTCTCCTGGGAGCAGGGCGCTGGTCTCATCTCAAAATGAGTGGCGCATCCTTAATCCAGAAGAGATTGGCACTGTCAGGAGCACTCTGGAGTTTCTACTGGGTCTTGATCCTTGCACCTTCAATTGCCCCATTAGCAGCAGGTTTGAGAGAAGACTTCAGCTTATATCCTTGGATCAGAGGCCATGACCCATTACTTAGTAGTACTGCTTCACAAGATGAAAGAGAATTTCTTCGGGTACTTAAAGAGTGCCAAGTCATGGGAAGCTGTGTGGCTTTCTGTCCTGTTGGGATCTGAATGCAAATAGGTTCTGTTTTTTAATCTCAGGACCATCTTTAAAATATAATGTAAAGGGCAATTCTGCCCCTTTTTGCAAAGGAATTAAACTTTTTGTGGTGTCAGTGTCTGAGAAGAAAGCAAGAAGGAACTGGTGGGGCTGTGTGGCCCAGAAGTCATCTACTCCAGGCAGCTCCCTGATGTAGTTAATTCAGTTAGATTAAAACTAGTTTAGTTTCTTGCTCTGCTAGTCATCACAGAGAATTTCTCCCAGCCCTGCGGACCTATCCTTGTGGACATGGTGAAGAGGTACAGTAGCATTTCTCCAGCCCTATGAACACACAGTGTGACCAGTTATTCCCAAGCGGTGTGGGCCAGACAGCAGTCCCAGCGTAAACCCAGGATGGATTTTGGCATGGGCAGGACTGTGTAAGCATGCTGCAGCCCCATTGCCCAAGGATAGCATTGTCACCCCTGAAGTTTTATGGGCAGATGCTGGCAAGGACCCAAGAAACTGTTTTTCAACATGCAGTAAAGTCTAGTCTCCTCTGGTTTGTCTCCATAATGAAACACAATGAGAGGAGGAGAGGTGCCTTCCTTGGGGCACCAGATCCCTGTCACAGAAGGAAAGACTCTGCAGGGGGTGGGACCGACTCCTGCATGTTGTTTTTGAGAA